>VDFB02384350.1:234795-306804 GCA_007258455.2 Sequoia sempervirens
CCTCAACCCTAAACCCTTAAACCTTCTACCCTCTACCCTCAACCCAATACCCTCTACCCTCAACCCTAATCCCTCAACCCTTAAAACCTAATACCCTAAACCATCAACCCCATAGGTCCTCCACCCTAATACCTCAACCCTATACCCTCAACCCCCATCCCTTTATCTCTATCTATACATATCACCTCTCTCTCCCTCCCTCTCTCCTACCCTCTCCCTCTTTCTACGTACCTCTTTCTCAATCAATCCATACCACCCTCTTTCGCTCCCTCTATCTATCTCTCTCTATCTCCCTCCAATTGCCTCTCCAACACTCCCTCTCTCTCCCACTCCCTCTCTCCACCTCTCTCAAGTCTCTCCCTCCCACCCACTCTCTCTCTTAGGTCTCTCCCTCTGGAATCCTACCTAGGTAACTCTCTCTCTCTCTATCCATCCCACCCTACCTAGATAAGTCCCTCTCACTCCAACCACCTCTATCTCTCTCTCTCTCAGGTCACTCCCTCCCACACCCTCTCCCTCTCTCAAGTCTCTCACTCTCCCACTCCCTCTCTCTCTCCCACTCCCTCTCTCTCACACTCCCTCTCACTACCTATCTCTCAAGTTTCTCCCTCTCACCCCCCTCACACTCTCAAGTCTCTCCCTTTGGCACCCTACCTACATAACTCTCTCTTTCTCTCCCTCTCTCTCTCTCAATTCTCTCTCTCCCACCCCCTCTCTCTATCTCTCTCTATCCCTCTCACCCTACCTAGCTAAGTCCCTCTGACTCGAACCCCTTCTCTCCCAATCCCTCTCTCTTAAACTCTCCCTTTCACCCCATCCCCCTCTCTCAAGACTCTCTCTCTCACTCTCTCTCTCCCTCTCAGGTCTCTCCCTCCCTCTCTCCCTCCCACCCTACCTAGACAACTCTCTCTCTCTCTCTCTCTTTTAAAATTCTCCCTACCTCTAAAGACATACATAAATACATACATAATTACATACATGCATATGTACATATGATCCTAGATACATACAAGCATACATGTACATATTTGGATACAATATTACATACATATAGGCATACACACAATATACATGCATTGATACATACATACATACATACAAGCATACATACATACAGGCATACATACATACATACATACAAGCATGCATACATACATACATATATACATGACATGAAAGCATACATGTACATACAAACATGCAAATATATAAACATACATTCAATAGAGTAGCATTTAACATAAAGCAAAACATAACGCAGACGCATTATACTACGCTCGTGTTATGTCTTGCTAGACATGATGCTCATAAACACAAAAAATCATGTCAAAACTAAGATATAACACAAGCGCGTTATGACATGCTCATGTTATATCTTGCCTTGGGAATTCCTAAGCCTTAGGCTTGGTATTTTCCTTGGAATACCAGCCCAAAGGCTTGGAGGGCCTTCCCAATGACTAGAGACGTGTTTTTGCAAATTCTACAATATTTCACATAATCGGGTCCATGCTCAGGATTGTACATGGTTTAATGTTGAAAAAATAGAACACCTAGGTAATGTTAGGTTCTCTCTTAGCTATACAACAATGTAATTTTTTTCACTTTTTGATAATGTTAATCCTTTCATCTATAATTTCTTTTGTTTGTGTATCTCTTTTTTGGAAAAAAGCAATGTTTGCTGTTTTCTTTGTTATAAATTAACTATTCATCAAAATTTCAAATAAATTACATTTTTAGAAACTATACACCATTCTACAAATTTTAAAAATAAAAATAAAAATAATTCAATTAGTTTCCAATATTTGTAGGGGTAGCACAACCAAAATTATGTTTTTCAGGAAGTGTCCACTTAAAAAATTAGTGAAAAAACAAATATTCATTAAAAAATTATCAAAAAAATCATGCATCAACTACATACCATTAGCTAAATTCTCATTAGAGAGATTTTTAAAATACTAAAAAAAAAGTTCATCGTGCTAGGGACATACAAAAGTTGCTATATTATGTTTTTCTGACAAAATCAACACCAATTTTTGTACATCACTCTTTTGAACACCTTAATCTCAACCATTTTCAAAATAAATTTGTAATTTAGAAAGAAGACTCTGAGAAATTTGATCCTTTTTTTTGTTGCATCTCAAAATTTTGAGTGTAACTGTCCTCAATTTAACGTCAAAGGTCAGTATTTCCCAATTTAAAAAAAAAAAAGTGGTCACTTAAGCCCCCTTTTTGGCCACCCATCTTTTTGCACTTACCCTTGTAATTGTTGTACTTGTGTAACTTGAGGAATTTGTGGAAATCTTGTTGTCTAATAAATATTTGCAATCATATGAGGATCAAAATCATCATTTGGTCTCTCCTTAGGTTTCCTTTGAGGTGGATTATATGGAAAAGAGTCTATGTTATCCAACATAACATTGATCCTAGCAATGGGATCCTCTATTTCATAAAAGGAACCTAGGTAATTAGGGTTCTTCTTCTTTCTTTTTTCTTCCCCCTTCTAGATACTTACCCACTTTGTTCTTTTCTCCTTCACGTATTCCTTTGTCAAGCAATTTCTAGTGACATCCTCCTCAAATAAAACCTTATGATGGAAGTTACCCAATCTATCATTTATTCTGATTGGGCTAATGAAACTCTTAGGGTCACAATCTCTTTTGATATATAGACCCATCTTTTAATATTTTAAGATTGGATACAATAGTTCCAATCCCTCTTTATTGGTGTAAATAAATTCTAAAGGCATAAGGGAAGTTGGGAAAAAAGGATCCCTTGTTATATCTTCTTAATTGAACCTTGTCAATTTCATTCAACTTTCATATGATTTACATATATGCTAACCTCTTTGGTACAAATCTTAGAAAAAAATGTTGTCTGATAGGAGACCCATACAATCTAACCATAATATAATTTACGTACAAGTACCAATCTCCCTAGTTGTGTGTAATACCCAACTTTGGTGTGTTGTATTTTGTCCTTAGAAGATCAAGGATTTCCTTAAGCAATCTTTGTTTCTCAATGCCAATATATATCAAAATTGGTTAGATGAAACATGCTTTGAACACCACATATTTTGCATTATGGAAACGAATATCCAAAATGTAACTTTGATATTGTACTAGGAGAGGGGTTCCCTTGTCATCTTGTAATATGATTTGTAGGGCCTTGTACCAAATATTCTTTCCATCAAGTAAAAACATGTGGCATAGCAAAAAATACCACTTAAATTCAAACACCTTCCCACTATTTCTTATTGCAACCAATTTCCTTTACATTTCATATTCAATGAATGTTTCAAAATCAAACTCCCTATTGATATCAATGTTTTGGATGTTTGTAGCTATCATCATCATAGAGATAGGGATATATGCTTTGACATCCATGTCCAAAACCTAACATAGGTCATGATATGTTTTGATAAAGTAACCTCAAAGATTTTCTCACTAAATGGCTCCATCTCTATAGGAATAAACCTCATAGGCTTCCTATCTACACCTCTAATTTATGATTTGAAAGCTAATTCACTCTATAAATGAAAATACCCTTCTGTTATTCCTTGTTCATCACACTAAAAGTGATGGGCTTGTTGGCATTTGGATTCAAGTTAAAAACTTTTGTTATAAAAACCTTATCAATTCTTATTAGCTCACCTCTATTGATAGCAATTATATTTCTAGTATCTACATTATAAATTTGTGTCAAAGCTCTAATCAAATCCATATTGATAAAGACATTTGGGAAAAAAGGTTTTCCTAAGTCAAATTTCCATATGTTTGAAATAGGTCTCTTGGATAATATTTTGGTGTACCAGTGCTCGAGCAAAGACCAATCATTCACTAGAATTATTGCATCATTGAAACTAGTTACATAGTCTCTTGAATTCTCTGAAATAATTCTAATTTCTTGTGATAACTTAACCTTTCTCTAGGATTCAAAAAATTGGACAATACAATCTTCATCTAATCGTCTCTTTGTTTTTATGGAATTAGAACTAGTTTGACTCATTTTGAATTGTAATTGCAAGAGAAAAGAATAAATTCAAGGGCTTAATAAAATTATAAGGGTTTTGAGATAATGATGAGAAATATGGAAACCCTAATGGCTGACTAGCACACTAATTTGCAGAAGATTTTAATAAATGATAAAACTTTATTACTTTATTTTTAGAATATAAACCCTAGGTTGCTTTTAGGACATTGGAAAGCTTAAAATTTTACAACACCTTTGCTCCAAATTATCACTTTTGGTTGCAAGAGTTGAATTTTATGCCTTTCTAATGGAGATAATTCTTTCTGTTGGACATATAAATATCACTTATTTCCATTATTGCTCGTACGCACAAATAAAGAGTTCACACACATTATTTTGTAATTTTAAAAATTAATTGTTGACCTTCAAGTGGTACAGGTTGAATCAACGATTCTCGTGAGGTTAAAATATTTAAAAATCATCAACTAAGCTCCCTCAAATTTTGAAGAACAACCAAGTGAGTTTAGTGAACCCATGTGTCCATGGAGGAGTGAAAATTGGATAAGTCATAGCCATTACATAGAAAACTGTCTAAGCCTTATATGTCAATCTTCTATTACTTGCAACTTACAAACCACTTAAATCCAAACCAAGTGAAATTCTGAATGAAGATACTAATGACAACCATAAACAAAATATTAGAACCACCAAAGTAAATCTCTAATGGAAAATGAATGCTTACAAAATTATCGGAGGGATCTATCCATTAAATCTTTCGGTGTAGACACTTAGTAAAAATACTTAAGTATTTTTGTGTGTGGATCAAACCCTCTTGCAAATGTCTCTTTTGCAATCATCCTTAAGCATTTTGGGAACCACCACAATGATCTACACCAAGTCCTTCATCTCCACAACAATCATATTCTTTATCACTAGAGGAATGTTGGCATCCATCATACAATGTTAACATCAATGACAACTCATTAATGACAACCTTCTCCATTCTTTCAACAAGATGACAGTATCCAATGCCTTGAAAATTTAGTTTTAAATAGATTAGAAGACCAAATAATGCAATAGTTTTGTTAAACATAAAATAAATGTATAAGTTTGATAAAATAAATGAAACAGTTATTAGAGATGGATAATTTATTATCTACACATATTCAATAGGTCTTCTAGTAGATGCACACTAGACATTATACTCTACTAAGATTCTATATTCTATAATAGAGGGTAAAGTAGAGGTGATTAAGATGATTTGATATATCCATCTACTACAATAGGCAATAATACAATGGAATAATACTCACTTGAAAGAAATTTACAAGAATATTTTACCATTAATTAGAAAGTTAGATATTTTACAAGATGCAACCCAAATTTTAGAAAAAATTAACAAACAACAACTATTTTTTTAGTGGTGAACAAAGCCAACATGTCCTAAGAACAATATGTGGGTATACCTAGGGAATGATGTTGGTAGGATAGATTTGTACAAAAGGTTGGAAGAAGAAAGAAATTGTAGACACTAAAAATTGTCCTAGCCTGCAAGCGACATTTTTACACTAATTCTCATCTTACCCATATGATTAAATAATTGTCAATTATTTAATTATTATCAATTTCGCATTCCACTATTAATTAAATAGTTTCATGTTATTTAATTAATTCACATTACTATTATTCTTCCTTGATTAATTAAATAAATTTTATTCTTTAATTATGTCACTAATTATCATTATTCCTCTAAATTAATTAATTAAATTATTATTATTTAGTTTAATTATTTAATTGCCGGTTTTGGCATGGTGTGATGGTTTAAAGGTGGCATTGTTGTTCTCGCCACCAAGGTTCAAACCCCATTGGGGTGGTATTGTTGAATGGTTGTATTCCAGTTCATAGCTCTGGTTGAAAAGCGTTTACCCCTCGAATAAAAAAAAAGTTTAATTATTTAATTATCCATTAATTCCTCAACATTATCCACTCTCCATAAATATTTATAAAATTACTTATTTTATTTATTTAATCCACTTGCACATGCCTTTAATAATTAATTAAATCTCATGCATTTCCAACTCATCTTCTAACTGAGACTTACTCTTAGTCCACTAATCAATCAATTTTAGTTCACTCATCAATCAATCTAGATCGCTAACACTTAGTTTTAGTTAGCATCTCAATCAATTCTCCTAACTGAATCATGCACTCAGTTCATTGAATCATGTAACCAATTATCTAATCAATCAATTTCTCCCATCAATTCTCCACCATCGATCTTTTCAATTCTTTCTTGAATCTAGACCATCCATCCAAACCTGCATTTTCTATAAAATCAACCTTCATCTTCATTTGAAGGCTAACCATGATCTTCGATATTTTGTTATCATATTCATTCAAGCTTATTGTAATTGTGCACACATAAAATCTAAGAGAAATAATAACTTATAAAGCAAAATTGAGAAGAGCAATGAAGGTGATTCAATATTGATGTAAGAAGGTATTGCTTTGATTGTTTCAATTTATTGGTCTCTTATGTCATTTTTGTTCTTCATTGTTAGATTAGGATCTTTGGCTTGAATTTAATAATTTTGTGGTTGTTGATGATTCCTACATCTAACCTAATTCTTGGTCATACATGTGGTGAACCTGACATGAACTACTAACCATTTTTTGTTAACCTTGTTTGTAATTTTTTAGTGTTTTATGTCTTGAAGGTTGTAGATACTTTTAAGGAACTTTAAAAATCCCAACTTTAGGATCTTTTTGAGGAAAAACAAACATCATGGTTTCATCCAAAAGGGCCAAGGGATGAATTTTCATATATAATACCCCATATTTTGGTGCAAGATAACATTTAATACTTTAAAAAACATGTTTTTTTGTGTTTGAAGGATTATATGACGCATTTGCAACATTCATGACGTGATTACATTTTATGATGCAATTGCATTATGTGACACATTTGCAGGATTTAGTGATGCATTTGCAACATTTTGTAACACAATTGTTCATAAAAAACCTAGAAAAAATCAAAGCAACACAACTGTCTACATATGTACTACATTTGTCACTATCACATAATTGTCCAGTTCTTTCATGCATCTATTATTGTTTTGTGACACAATTGTTGCCTTTTATACCACATTTGAGGCTTTCTATATCACATCTATAAATTTCCCTAACACATCTATTTACATAGAGAAATTAGGGTTGATCCTTAAGGATCCAAAATCTGGAGCTGATTAACATAGTGACCTGACACAAAGACCTGAGACTTTTCAGATTAGTATTGTACTTTTAGTATTTTCCCGCTTCGAAGTAGCTTAATTTCACCTTTAGACTAATTTTTTTCATCCAACATCATAGGCATTCACCTTTACATTTTCAAACTAGGAAACCAAACAAATTTTGATTAGACTATAGTTATCAATTGAATGTCTTGACCTCATACTCTCTCATTATCTCATCAACAATAAGACCTTTAACTCATAAGTCTATTTTAGGTTTGACTTTTATCAAACATCATCCCAATCTTTTTCCTTTTGAGGTCTAGATATTTCTTTTGATCACCTTGGTCTATCATAATTTGTCAAGTATCCTTTCAAAATTAAGAAAATCCAAAAGCATAGCATAAAATTCATTTGCAAACATCTTTTAAATTCATAAAAAATCTAGAAACATAACATAAAATTCATTTGCAAACATCTAATTAAAATAAAAAATCCCAAAAACAAAGTGTAATTTCATACTTATTTTGCATCCTTCAAAATTCCAAAATCCAAAAACATTTGAAAAACCCTAAAATACAAAAAAAATTGAAAATCATAAAATCTAAAACATTTGAAAATCATACAATCGACAAAAAGATTTGAAAAATCATAAAATCCAAAAAAAAAAAACCAAAAAAAAAGTCTTTGAAATTGCTTATCTTTACCTTGCACTAGGGTTTAAAATTAGCCATTATGCACCAACTTATCCATCCAAACCATCCCATTGTCAATTCTATTCAAAACTCACAACCATGTCTTCATCTTACCTTGATAGTCTCCTTAGTCAAACTAAAAACCACGTAAACATGTTCCATCAATACCAACAAACCACAATTCCTAGTCATCCATCCATCTCTCATCCATACCTGTTGGAGTACATGACCACTGAGAGGGGGTGAATCAGTGGTCAGATAAAATCAATCCCAAACTCTTAAACTCCTTGTTCACACAAAAATCTTGGATACTATATTTCATGGAAAAACCAGAGATGTACAGATTACAAGATGATATGTAAAATAGAAATTCAAAACACACAATATCAAAGAGAGATAAGACACAAAATTTTATGAATGGAAAAACTCTAAATAGGGTGAAAAAACCACTCTTCAATCAATGCTTTATTAGGCTATTCTAGCCAAAACTTTGTTGAATACAATTTGTGTGTCTCACTGACAACACAATAAGCTTCACTGGCTAATAATCCTGTCTTACTGACAAGTTTTCTTGCCTCACTGGCAAATCCACAAGTCTTATTTACAATCTTCAAACAAGAAAAAAAATAGTTTACAGAGGGTTTCTCTGTTTCTCTCCAAATCACTGCTCAAATACCATTCTTGCACACTGTCATCTCACATGCAGTCAACAAGACTTTAAGCCCTGACAAAAACCTCAACATAATCTTGTTTTGATGAAATAAAGAACCTCATATCAACATATTGAGTGCACAATTTAGTATAATTTATCTATTCATCACCTTAAGTATCAAACTCGTCTCATTTCAAGAAATTTCACTCACTGAATTCACGAAAACATGCAATTATGAACTCACTATTCTTGAACACGTAATCCTTCATTCTGCAGACACCATTCTTTTCGTAGAAGCTCAATCACCAATCAGGTTACAGTCATGTTTCAATAATTTTCAAACTATGTGTTGAATACATTAGATACAAAAAGAAAACTTTTCTAAACTCCAAAGATTTTCACACACTCTAATGCTCATACTGTCCTTAACAAACATTGTAGGATCTGCATACACAAATCAATATCATAATATTGCATGAGTAAATCAAAAACAGTGTTTTACATACTTTTTCTTCATTCTCCAGTGTGTCTCACACCGCAAAAATGGAAACATCTATCCATTTATTAGTTAGAATATCAAAAGACAAGATATAAAAGGAATTACTCCTCCTATCTCTTTGGCGCCATCCTCAAACTACTATAACTAACTGTTTTTTCCTAAAACAATGCACAGAAAGTAGCAAAAACACTTCAGATTCTACGCCTGTCAAAGTGAATAAACTTGAAGTAACTATTCAGATGTTTAAACAAGAACCCTTGATTTGTGAACTCGCCAGATTTCACTTCAAATATGGGCCTTTGATTTCATTTTAAATGTCTTAACCAAGGACTATAACCTGCTCGACCTGTTGCTTCAAAAGGAAAGGCCAGTTAAAGGATGACTTAAGAACCTTGAGCAGGTCATCTTAGTTATTGATGATCGATGATCATAAGTCACCTTTCAAACATAACATAATCAACCTTGTTGATAAACTTGCATAATAATCAAATACTTAGGGTTTTAGAAGCAATATTTCTAATAAAGAAATTAACCCTAAGCTCTTGAAGTTTTTTGAACCATTTGAATTTTTTATGCTTTATGATGTAGAACACCTTACCATAAGCCTTTATGCAAACTCAATGCCTTCAATGCTATGACAAGCATCAAGAAAACATATCTGCACCTCTTTGACAACACGTACAGTTGCTATGCTATGACATTAACACCATCAAAATGACACACTGTCATACCTTGTCCTTTGCATCAAGCATAACACCATTGACATCAATGACAATCAATACCAAATTCCAATGCAACAATACCAACAACCCCAACATTCCAACCTACTTACCAAAAACCCATAAGCTCTAACCATCCGTTTATCTATCATCAATATCAACAACCAATTAACACAATATATACCATTAATCCCCAATCAACATCCATTAGTCATCCTTATCCTAACCTTGACAAGGAAAACCAATCTTCCATCCAAAGCATTCCTCGACATCAAACCATATCACAAATCCCTATCTCCCACACATATCCTAAATTATCATCCCCATCACCAAACCAAGAAAGTGTTATAGCCTGTGTGTTCTATTCTAATCTTTCATCCACTGGGAAATCGCAATCCACTTCATCCCAATCCACAAGTCCATTCCATAAAATGTGTTTAGAAATGATCTCTGAGGACTACTAGTAGAGAGTCTTATGAAACTCTGATATGAAACAAAGTTAGGTGATCCCATCACATTGCTAATCCTACACCATCCAACCATCTTTCACCATCATGCCATACATCACCTACCAATCTCGAAAAATATATTCTTATTGAAACTCCATTATTGCCATGCCAAAATATTGAGTTCATCGAAGAAAATCTTATCATTGTCCAAAATCACATTCCATTGCATAAACCTTTGGCTCTATTTCAAGAGAAAATTCCAAAGCATGATGAAATAAACTCTAAGGGCAACATGCCCTGGCGGGGGCTCGAGGGCAATGCCCTCGAAAGGAAATTTTTATTTATATTTTATTATCATAAATATGGATCATTCATCATCAGGGCATAGATCTGACAGTCGATATTTTATTAGCTTGACTTGCCCTAGAAGGCAACCCTATTTTATGAGGGCATTGTATTACAACTGTGTATTGTGATGTATTTTGAGAATCTGATAGCGGTTGTGTTGCCTCTGGATCTTTGGTTGGTGATACTTCTATGAGAAGCTTGCTCTGCAAGTATATTGTAATATTTGTGATTTTTGAATAATATATTTGGTGGCTTTTGGAGTGTGGGGTTTTTCTCCCAAAAGGGTTTTCCCCACGTAAATCACTATGTTGTGGTATGCGTGATATTTTTGTTTATTTCTATTTAAGTTTCTATAACTGTTAAAGATATGTAAAAAATTTATATTATCCTCCTCTCAATATTAGGGTAGGAATTTGTTCTGCTACCTTAGCTTCCTTACACCTGAGACACATAGATAATCAAATAAATGACATGGATCGTAGAAAACACGAAGATATATAAGCTACTATGGATCAACTCGACATCCCAAATGATCAAGAAGCAACATGCATGACGAAGGATAAAGCTAAAATATCCTATCAACTAGGATCATCTACTTTTGTCAAATCAGGCTTTCTTGTAGATGAGAAACTACCAATCAATGGTTTCCAAATACACAATTATGATGGGTTAGCATCTTGCTTCCAAAATAAAAAATGCCCCATTGCAAATAGAATATTTCAGAGCATACAGTATCAAGAGGACTACGCCTACATGAACACAGAATTTAAGTCAGTCCAAGTCAAGTGCAACACATATTGAAAGTTTGATCATTATTTATTGTAAATTGATCTAACGAATATATAACAGCTTATGCTATGATAAGTATATAAGATGAATGTGTATATGTGTGTATTTTGATTTATTTATTTTGTAGTCTACCACACTATTTTGTAATCCACCACATAAATTTTACTCCCTTTCTTGCTCTTTACACTAAGGTATAAATACAAAATAAAAGAGCATAGGCACATAACTTTCATTTGTGCTCTCTCTTTTCAACAACCTCAATGAAGGAATGAACCCTAAGAACAAATCCTAGGTCATTTAGGAATGTTGGGTTCATAACTTTATGTAAGGGATTAAATCATCCAACACAAACAATCTAGACTAATGAAAGAAATAAAGTAATTAAATAGACAATTAGCCTAGGTTTAAGAGTTTTGATTGATATCTTATAATACAACAAATATAGTAATTAATGCAACAATTAAATAAATAGAAAATATACTTAGTTCTAAATATAATGTAGAATTTGACTTTGTTAAGTATTTTAAACTAATTCACCAATGTATCAAAAAATAGGGATTGTTGGATAAATGTATATAGAATTGCCAACTCATTATACATAAATGTCTAGTTCACTTATGCAAGTATATAAACGAACCTATGTGGGAAACTCAACCTTGAGTCATAGATCTAAACTTCTCTAATTTAAAATTGTGTAACATGTGTGCCTTTGTGTCCATGATTTGTATCTATGAAATGGTGTCAATAGGAACTTTCTAGAAAATTATTTATTCTCATTTGGTCAAGCCCCTAGGTAGGCTAATCCAATGATGATTATCAAAGATCAAAGAGAGCATGCAATATGCTCCTAAGATGATAAAAATGCTAATGTTATAATAATTTTCTTTTCAATTCATGCATGTGCTACATTCTCTCTATCTTGAATCCCTCATAGATAATTCAAATGAAATAGGGTTAGTCCTTAAATACACCACCCTAGTGTGTAATTTGAAATATTTTTCTTAATCAGTTCATAACTAGTAGTAAAGGAAGGAAATATTGGTCACTTGAAGAAAGTTGTATTTGAAAGCTCAGATTAAGATCTACATACAAAGAAGCAACCTAAATCAATTCTACACCATAGAGCTACACTGAGGTGACAAACAATTGGATGAAGAGATAGAGAGATAATATATCAACCTTTAATTTGAATCTCAACATCTAGACCATAGATATGAAATACATGACATCGTAGAGAGATAATATATATTTAATTTGAATCTCAATCTCTAGACCATAGATATGAAATACATGACATCATAGAAAAATATTCTGTCGGCCTTTAATTTGAACCTTTAGACCAATAGAATATAGAAATGAGGGGTTTCTTATAGACCTCAGCATACCCTAAATAGAAAGACTGGACATAAAATCTATTTTAGGATTTTGACCTTAAGCTTCAGTGATATGTATCACTAGAAGAAAACAATGCAGCAGCAGCACTCTTAAGTGTTTTAAGGGAAGAAACAATGCTAAGCTTCTACAATCTTTCCGATGGTTCTTGAGAGCAGAGATTTTGATTCCCTCAGTAGATCAACGCTCTTAATCAGGTTCCTCCTCCTGTTTGCTATAGCAGAACTTTCTTCCAGTATATTTCCAATCTTGGTGGGACCTTCTCCCATCACATCCATCACAATGCAGCTCACAACATCATTCTGAACAATCTTCTGGAAAACAAAACGAAGATGCAGTGGTATGTCATCAGCCAACCTGATCCTCACAACGCTCCAGTAGGCCATGAGGCTCATCTTCATCTCGAATGCCGCCTCCAGCTGATCGCTGGTTTTGGGAACTTTTTGTAGATCAACTTCCCCCATGCCTTCAATTTTAACAGCCCTTTGATCCTGTCGTATTGCTTCCATGAATCTTTTCTTGAATTCTTGCATTCCCTGCAAGTATTCTGTGTAAACGGGATTCTCTGTATAAATAATTGTCTTGTGCATTTCCATGGCATCCTCCACATAGTGAACGCATTCATCTTTTTTCCTATCCATTAGAGCTTGAAAAGCCCTCCTGGATGCCGACTGAAGTTGTGGGTAGCATTCTGTTTGCATATCAATCACACGACATATTACTTTGTCTAAATAATCACAGGCCTGCAGGGCTAAATCCCTGCTCCTCTCAGAGAAGGAATCAATACGAGTCTGCAGAAGGGTTACAAAAACAGAATGCGGTAAGAAATTTGGAAGATTAAGGCCCTGCGCCTCTTCCAGTAATTTTACTTCCTCAACAAGAAAATTATCAGTTGACTTATCAGTGGCAGCAAGCAGGTCGCGGGAATAGCTCTTAAACATCCTGGTGAGACAAGCAATACAATTCATTTCCGGCTCGTCCTGGAAATTTTCAATGTCTCCCTGTATCAGAAGCTTGTGTAATGTGCCCCTGATTGAATCCATCAATCTCATGAACTCAACCATTGCCTCTGCAGAACTGGAGAAACTCCTAGGCAATGCATTGAGCTCTATCTGCCTCTTAGAAAGAGTTGTGTCTATTTTTCTCACAATTTCTGGCAGGCATTTTTTTATCCCCATGGCCTGGATCTGCATTAGTTTTTCTGCCAGCACAGGTATTCCCACCATGGATTTATCAATCTTAGAAAGATGTGGGTCTCTTCTGAAGAGCTCCCTCTCGATCTGCCTTGCCTGAGCATTTGATTCATTGCCAACTCTGTTTCTAACACACACATACCCAAGACCAATATTCACAGCATCTACTGTTACTTTCTCCAGCAGACCTTCTGCAGCTTTGTCTACCTTGGTGACCACAGCCAGAGTTCTTTCCCCCTTCTCATCTACTTGTTGGGACATTCTAATAGATTCACAGGTAGGAAAATCTACAGATGCAGATAACACATTCAGAATTATACTTTCCTTTGGAGTTATATACTGCTTGATAACCCTGGCAATTTGTTCATAAATGTCCTGTGGCTGCCCATGGACAGGCACCCTGGTTATACCAGGCAAATCCACCATAGTAAGATCTGGAGCATTGAACTTGCTCACATTCAGTGTAATTGGGGTGTCACTGATTCCCTTCGCGGATCCTGCAATCTCCTCTGTGGCCACATTTAAGGCTTCTGTTATCTGAGCTTCAGAAATGCTTCTTGTCCTTCCATTGTACTGTATGGTAATCTCCGTCTCTTGGCTTTTACAACTCTGCAACCTCATGATGAGTGGGACTCGAGTACAAATTCCCTGGCCTTTTGGCAAGCTAATGCCTGCCAGTGACTCCAGCACACTTGACTTACCAGAAGACTGGTCTCCCACAACAACAGTACTGGGCAATTGGATGCCTTCCTTCATTACTCCCAGATTTCGAAGTTTGTCAACGACATCCAGAAGAGGCCGAATCCACTCATTGTAACTCTTGTCCAAATGAAGATTCTCCGGCAGGCTGGAAAAATCCATGCTTTCTTCAACCATGGCTGCTGCTCTGCCTTCTTAAAACAATCAAATCAGTTTTGGTTCTAATCTATTGCATGATTAACAATCTCTCAATGTATTTTATAAATGTTTATGAAACTTATTATCTCAATTTTATTATATATATATCAAATTGTATTTATATTATGATATTACTATCAGGATTCAACTACATAGTTTTTAAATCAAATTCATTGACATGAGTAATGGTTTGCACAAATCTATTTCTGATGAAAATAAATGATCTGCTTAACACACATTACATCTAGGTGATGCTCACAAGAATCAAGCATCAGGACTTCCCAGAAGAACAATCATCTCAATAATACTGCTCCAACTCAAACATGCTTAACCATGAAGTTTTCCCAAGATCAAGCCCGCTTGTGAAATATGGATCAATGAGTTTGTCTCAAAAACTACACAGTTGAATCTTCATATAATATCATAACTTGACACAGTGCACAAAATACCTCCTACTCATCACTATTTATATTGTGTATATTTGTTCTGATAAAAAAACATACTATTACAGATTTCTTTCACAATTGAATTGATTTTAAATTTCAATACTATTTTTGACAAAGATTTTTTAGACTCCTTTTCATTCTTATACTAAATTTTTTCTTCAATCCCATAATTCTACCAATCTAAGAAAACAGAACATATTTTATTAACTAAATCCTCAAGAAACTGTGATAAATTTGTTAAAAAATCTATGCTAAAACAACTAAATTGAAACAAAACAATATGGAGAATACACATATATTAATGCTGCAACTTACCTGAACAATCAACTGATTTCTCCAACAAATTGTTTAACTGAGAAGTATATGCTGGTTATCCTCAGTCTGTAGATTGAAGGCTGCAAGTGAAAGAATGAGCAGACATGAACACAATAATATAATATATTTGAAGGCCCTGATCAAACTTATATTAATGTGTTATGCAGCGTATTCTTAAGTCATTCATGGGACTGTCTCTTCTTCTTTTAACTCTGCTTTTGACACCACATTTCTTTAATAAAAGTTAAATGTGAATCGAATTGGGTGTGCAGGTACACAGATAAATATGTGCTTTGGACACTTTTAATATATCTCAATATTTTAAAAATAAGTCATAATGTTTATTAGCAAGTTTTAAAAAATTGGAATTATAAAATATCTTTCTACACAGAATCTTAAGTTTGCTTTCTCATTAAGATAAATATTTATTTTGATCTTTGCAAATATTATTCTCATTTAATAAATATTTATTTTGATCTTTGCAAATATTATTCTCATTTAATAAAGATAAAGTTTCATTGTTTAATTTAAACATATTTTTAAAAACATACTAATTGCATTGTTTTTCATATTTTCATTAAAATGTTACAAATTTTCAAATACATAAAATGTAAATTCATTCTAAAAATATTAGAGCACGTTCCATAGAATTTGGAGTGTAGTACAACATTTCCTACAATACTTTTATGAAAATTTATGCCAATTTAAATAATTTACAAGTTTCCAATTCTTTGAGAAGAAAGCTCATTTACGTGTGGATGGTGGTGTGCAAAACAATTGTAAAAGGAGAGCTTGTGTGAGAAATTATGTAACCATTTTATACACTTTTTCCTTTCACACTCTAGTTTAATTAAGGAGAGACATGGCTTATAGTGATTATGATTCTCTATAATGTATGTTTTAATTTACATTTTACATCATTTGTATATTATATTTTAGTTATTAAAGTTATAAAATTATAATAAAATATTTTATTTTTAACTTTAATCTTCATTCTATTGTTGAACTAGTCCTATTTCATGTGATATGTTATGTATAAATTATCTTATTTTGTTTTAAAAATATTATCAATTTTACTTAGGTCAATGACATACAATTATAAAACCAAAATAAAATTATCTTTATGTAATGGTAAATTTTTTATTTTCATGCTATTTTTTTTGTTAAATTTTATGTTTATTTTGAGAGAATTGTTTATTATATTTATATGGATAAATGACACAACTTAAATATGTGAAGTTGAATTTGGTCATGTCCCCACAAATGGAGGCATGCACATGAGGCCTACATCGAAAAAAATAAAAAAATAAAAAAAAATGCATTGAAAAAGAAACCAAATAAAAGGTTGGAAGGGGGTTGAACAGTAATGGCACAAAAATTAGGGCTTTTAAATAATTTATGGATGCCCATCAAAGCATAAAAGGATAGATGATTTTTTTTAGAGTACAAACATTTGGTGAGGATGAAATGGAGAGGGAAGGAGCAACTAAGGATAATGGCGTAGAAAAATTAAAAAGGAGTTAAAAATGTGGCACCAAGCATGGCAGTACATGGCATACCATTTACATATAGGTATTGCTTCCATTCTCAAATCATGGCGCAACCATGGTCATATGGTTGTAGGTTTAAAAAGGGCATGGGGGTTGTTCAACTACCCTAGTAGACATGTATGCAAAGAAATATACAAAGCTATGGAGAAAGCATGTCTAGGTTGGGCAAAATGCCTCAAAGAATTATGGTCTCATGGATTGCATTGGTTGTAGGATATTCACAAAATGGGTTTGTTGAAAAGGCCTTATAAACTTTCGAGAAAACATAATTTACAAGTAAAAAGTGAACTCCACAACCTTTGTTGGCACCCTCCCTACCTATGTTGAAATGAGAACCTTGAAACATGTTATTAATGTCATTTCAACAATCAAGTAGGTGCAACCAAAATGAGATTAGATTTCCCACAAAAAAGGCTATTGGCATCAAAATAGAATGCACCAAGTGAAATAGAAGATGTCCTTATCTCGACACGAGAGAAGGATCTCAAAATAAGCATAGCTACAAATTATAAAAGCATTGGTTTTTGTGACAAAGATCTTGAGAAATGATAAAATGTGGAGTTTTATGACTGTTCTCCATGAGAGGAGTCGATTCCATTACCTACATCAAAAATATCTTCAATATGGTTCCTATAGATAAGCACTCTTCCCATTCTATTACATTCCAAAAAAAATATTAAATTCTAAATATTTTGCTCCTAGAGTTGAAAAGGGGTTTGAGAGAGTAGAGTCATAAGATCAAGCTACTTAGAAAGGCATTATTAAATTAACCTTCTAAGGTTAAAGTATTTCATCTTTTAAACACTTGAACTACCTTGCAAATAAAAGTGGATGTTGATGTATATTTATCTTTATATCTACCCATCTCTAATTACCTCCCTCTCCGGGGCGCCGGTCCTAGCTCAGTTGGTTAAGGTGTTCCCTATAGCAGGGCGCCCACCATGGGTTCGACTCTTCGGTGCTCCCGTGGTACCGGTTGGTGTGTCCCGCCAGCACTGCCGGTCACGGTAAAAAGTTTACCGGCGGTGGGGGGTTATATGGGGGGCCGTTGCACCCGATTCCCCTCGTTAAAAAAAAATTTACCTCCCTCTCCCTCTCCCCCTTTCTATGTATTTATCTCTTCCATCTCTCACTCTCCCTCTCCCTCTCCCTCTCCCTCTCCCTCTTCCTCTCCCTCTCCCTCTCCCTCTCCATTTCCATGTCCATCTCCCTTTTCCTATCTATCTATCTCCCCTATCTCAATATCCTTAACTCTCTCTCTTCCCCCCTTTATCTCTCCCTCTCTCTCCTTCTCTCCCTATTGCAAGCATAATATGTGTTGGTAATGGAGCATGATAATTAGTCTCCAAGTTGGATATTATTGGAAATGGAGCCTCTCCATCTTCCTAATTCAAATGTTTTATTCCAATCATGGTTGGATCCTAGTTCCTGATGAGGAGGTGTGGGGGGCTTACCCCACAATTTTTTTTCAAAAGAAGAAATATGGAGAGATAGAGATAGGGGAGAGTGATAGAGAGGAAAATAGATATATAGATATAGGGGTTTAGGAAAAGGGACAAAGAGGGAGATTTATCTAGAGATAGAGATGAAGATAGGAATATAGAGGTAGAGATGAAGGTAGAGGGGGAGAGGGAGAGGGAGAGGGAGAGGGAGAGGGAGAGGGAGAGGGAGAGAAATACATAGAGAGATAGAAGAAGGTAAATGGAGAGATAAAGATAGAGAGAGATAGGGAGGTAGTAATAGAGAGAGATATAGAGAGTGTTGGTAATGGAGCATCTCCATCTTCTTGATTCAAAGGTTTTATTTTAGCCATGTTTAAATCCTAGTTCTTGACATGGGATGTGGGGGGATTAGCCCCCCACTTTCATCGCTAGGGGGTCCAAGGAGCAACGCATTTTGGTTGTAACTACATATCATGAGAGTTGGTTGTAATAGAGTGAAGAGAGATGGATGGAGGGAGAGAGGAGGGGATATATAGAGATAAAGGTAGAGAAATAGAGATAGGTAGAGGAGGGAGAGAGGGGGAGGGAGACTCGATTATTTTTTATTTATGTTATATAACACACTCATTTTATAGCACACTCACTTTTGTAGTTGCCTTGGGTATTGCCAACCCTTAGGTTTGGATTTTCCTTGGGCATCCAACCCAAAGGGTTGGACTTACATGTCAATGCCTAAAGATGTTTTTCCTATAAATTATAAAAAAAAGTGACTAAATCTTGAGTGTGCTCTCCATCACCTAGTTTACATGTCTTTCAATGTTGAGTTTTAAAAAGACCACAATAATTTCGATATCTCTCTTAGATTTCTAATGATGTAATATTTTCTACATTTTGAATACGTTAAGATTTTGATCTTTAATTTCCTTTGCTAGCGGCTTCTTTTTTTTTGACAACCTATTTAAGTATTTTCGGTTTCATTTTTATTTGTTCATGCAAATTTAAAACAAATTACATTTTTACATTCTAGACTTGATTATACGCACATTCAAAAACAAAATTTATTTTTGATTAGTTTCCAAAAAAATGAAGGGGAGCATGCTCAATTTTTCATTTTCCAAGATCTATCCACTTTGAAAATTAGTAAAAAAATCAAATATTAATAAAAATTAGCAAAAAATTAGGCATAAACTACATGGAGTGAGCTAATTTTCCACTAAAGCAATATTTGAAATACTAAAAAAAGTTATAATTTTAGGGTGAGCACATCAAACTCTACATTATATTTTTTTTGAAAAATTAGGAGAACTTTGTGTGCTCCCCCATTTAAACCCATTAATCTCCACCATTTTCAAAACAAATCGGTATTTTGAAAGTAGATTCAGAGCACTGTGAATCTTGTTCTTGTTGCATCTTCAAATTTTGAGTGTGACTATCTTTAATTTCTAATCCAAGAATAATTTAGTTTTTCAAGAAAAAATAGCCACTTAAGACCCCCTTTTGGTCCCTAATTTCCATGCACTTACCCTATGCTCAACCAAGTATTGTATAAGTGAACTAATAGATTGCAGTGTATGAACCTATGTATTCTCATTCAAAATTGAAGGGATTGTGACATGTTAAATGGATTACCAATCAAGGGGTATCATTGATTAGTCTTGTGCATAATATGCCCTCTCTCTATCATGCCTAGATCATTTTCCTCTACCTTGAAAACCGTGAATATCAAAATAGTTTAAGATCTTGTTGAGGAAAAACTCACAATAGATTATCGTCAGAAAATATTGAGGAACTTCATGGTTATTACATGACAATTGGTCAAAAACCATCCATCACCTATTATAATTTTTTTTTAAAAAAATTCATGGTTTCACCAATTTTAGAAATCTTTGCAACTTGTTTATAATGGTGTATTATTTTTTGGGTCATTCAGAAATCCTCATAATTTATATTTGATAATTTTTTATCCCCCACCATCTAATAAGAAAATATTGTGATATAAACTAATGATAATTTTCTCCATGGCTTGTCCATGTGTTTTTTTCTTGTGATGGAACCAATGTGACATATCAAATATTTCAATGATGTTGCAAGTGATTGGAAGTATGTGTTTTTTACATTAGTCTTTTTTAATGTTTTTATCAACACTTTAAGCTCTATTTTGTTGCTTTAAAATTTTCAGGTAATATAGTTTTATGTGTTTTAGAAGGATGCATGGGAATTGTAGGAGTTTGAGGGGGGCTTGTAGGTCATGTTCTCTTACCTCATTTTCTTCATATAGTTCATTAGGTGGAGGATGGTTTGGATTGGGAAAAATTAAATTTTAACAAATCAAAACCAATCTTTAAAAATATAATTTAGTCTTTAACTATAATTATTTAAAAAATTATGTGACCTACATCTTGCATGTTGAGGCATTATCGAGGAGAATAAGATGGCTTCAATTCAACTCAAAAACTTGGTCATGTAATTTCTTTCACTAACATTTTTCTCTCAATGAATAAAAAAAGATAAAATAAGGTAGCTCTTGTGATGTTGGTGAAATGGGATCTAGGGCTAATCACACATTTCACCATTGAACATTGGGGGACACAAAAATGACCAAAAGAAACTACTTGGCTACTATCCTCAAGGAAGAGCCAGAATAGTTGGTCAGGGTTTTGGTCCCCTTTTTGTGGTAGTTTGGAATGATTAGATTTGATGATGAGAAGATGAAGATTGATATTTCCTAGTATGTAACTTAATGAGCTAAAGAGACAAATTATGACAGATCTTGAAAAGCACAAAATAGAAACACAAAAACTGAAATCAGATATGAGCAGAGAAGACAAAGGAGAAGTTTTGATATGAATTTGAGCTTGATCTAACTAGATAGGGGCATTGGGCACCCTATTCTGGAGATGATGAATTCCCAAATCTAAAAATAGTTGCAAGTACAGTATGGTTTGCAAGCCTTTGACTACGAAAATCTGGATCCGAAGTGCGACACTTTACGAATTATCATATTTTCCTCAATTCAATGAAATAAGATGCTTGAATGCTTGATCTAGGTTTTGATGCTTTTAATTCTTCAATCCTCTTCAATTCACTTCAAACTTGTAACCTGCAAGAGAGACAAGGGAAGAAGGATTATGTTGTATAGGGGATTTCCTTAGTCAGACCCTATTTTAGTGTTTCCACCTCCACAAATAGCTATGATGATGTTGATAAAGAGTGCTTACCCTAGGTTAGGTAGAGGAAAATGGATAAAAATAAATGATAAATCACTATGTTGTAATTTACCATTCAAATCCATATTCCTCGTTGGATTGAAGTCATTTGGCACATCTCATACAAGGAGAAATGGATAGTTACTTAAAGATCCTGCAAATGATAGTGTTCACAATAATAACAAACATGGAATATGAAACATCTTACTTATGCATAAACATAGATTTTACTAATGTATTGTAACATGAATTGACTGATAAAGTGCTATAGAAAATTTTGCTTATTCTACTCTTGTATTTTCCTTAATTTCCTTTTGAATTGCTTGATAGATCAAAATTTTATTAGATGTTGAAATGGAGGGAAAGACTTATATTTATATGAGTTTCAATATATTTCGCATTAACCGTTATGACAAGCTGAGAAAGGATTTTGAATTTGCAAACATATTAATGTCGACAATAAATTATTAAATTTAGGGGCTAATTAGGGGGGACAAGGGTGTTGGGGTGCCCTAGTCTAACCCTATTTTATTTTTTAGATATTCGTTAAATAAACAATTAATTTAATTTGTCAAGTTTAATTCATTTTTTTGAAAATGGTAATTAAACAGGTAATAAATAAGCATAATTGGGCATAAATACTTGGGGGTGCCAAACATAGTGTAAAATTGTCAAGGGTGATAATTTATGATGCTACATTTATCAACCACTATTTTTTTCAGGGGGTGGGGCAGTGGAGGGGTTATGTGCATATTATAATGTTAGCACATTTAGGTTTGGATTTACTAAGTCTAAATGCAGTTAAATTTACAACATGAATTCACATTATATTTTTTTTACTCCAAAATATTTTTGGTCCCCCATCATTCTACACATACCCATGTAATTGTGATATTTTTGAAGTAATAATTACATTTGCTACAATTATCTCTATCATCTTTCTTTTATTGCTTATGAATATGTCAATTACCATTTATATTGTTATAATTATGCTCAATATCACTTCTAAGATTTGATATGTTCCATACAAAATCTCATTGAATTCTAAGTGAAAAAGGGGTCTATTATAGTGTGTTGCCTCATTTTTATTTCAATTTATTTCATTTCAATATTTTCTCCCTTTCCTCAATTGAGGTAGATATAGTTAGGAGACAAGGAACTAACCTACTCTAGGGATTTCTTTGCTAAGACACATCCAACATATATACAAAATTTTATTTTACCATGACTTACGAGTGTAAAAGAAGTCTCACAAACCATCTTGATCGGATAATTTTACTGGAAAATAACTAGATAGGGTATTCATTGATATAGAGGTGGTCATCTTACATCTCCTAAGGCCTTAAAAATTGACAAATTAATTTATAACATCAAGAACATTTATCATTTAGCTAAGTATCATTGTTACATTTATTTTAATTTAAAATGTTTAATATCAACTTATTTATTTCTAAAAGTTAATTGCTTATCTTGTTTGATTATTTTATTTACCTTAGATATTATTTGAAAAGGTTATCCATTTTTTCACAATTATAGTATAATTTACCTTTTATTTCAGAGTTAAAAAATAATTATCTAGAGTTCAATAAGATATTAGTATTATTAAAAGAAAAGAAAAAGTAATAACCATGGTCTACATATTTATCCTTTATCACATGGATCTGATCTTGTTGTTTGTATACCTCTACTTTTTAATTAACCAAATTCTTTGACATTTGCTTTTGTATTTGGACTAGACATATTTAAGAATACCTTTAGAGTGTCGTTAGATTGTTAGGGGATAAGTTTTCCTAGATCAACACTTGTAAAAAAAATTATTTACATGTTCACCAATGATCAAAGACAACAAACTTCAACTATATAAATGCTTTTAGGATGAATATATAAATTATAGTTTCTTTTAGTGCCCTAATTTGAAAGATTCCTATAGTAAATGCTCCTTGCACACTCTAGAATGGGAGAGGGTATTTAGATATGAAAGGATGTATAAATGAGGGCAATTGAAATCCTTTAAATTTATATGCATAGAAATCAATCACCCAAATGCATGTTTGGTTGATCCACAATAGCTTGTGAAATGGGTGGGAGTCAAACAAATCTCAAAATTTTGAGGGTTGTGGTTACATCCATGGCTGCAAAATTAATATGGGATGATGGAATGGTACATCCTATGCACAAAATGAATATATGATCATGATTGGTGTAGTAAATGCAGTGTGTATATAGAGATGTGTTGAAATAGATAAGATGCAAATAAATGTGTAGGAATGTGTATAATAGGGATAAACAAAAGACTAAGGAAATGAACCCAACTTCACATAAAATTGCATTATATAAATACATTAAGCCATTATCTAAAAAAAAAACATAAATCTAAATAGAAATCAACATGAATATATAAATTGCACCATTACATAAAGAAATTTTCATTGTGGCTTTATAAATTACAATTTCACTAACCAAAATAAAATTGTTAACATTTTTAAAAAGAGTTAAAGGTGATTCATAGATAGCATATTACATAAAATAGGGCTAGTTCAACAATAAGATGAAGATCAAAATTAATAAATAAAATATTATATATTGCAATTTGATAATTTTAATAACCAAAATGTAATTTATGAATGATAAAAAAATATAAAATAAAATATATATTCTTATAGAGAATCAAAATTAGTGTAAACCATGTTTCTAATTAATTAAATTAGTGTAAACCATGTTTCTAATTAATTAAATTAGTGTAAACCATGTTTCTAATTAATTAAATTAGAGTAAAATATGTAAAATGGTTGCATAAAGGGAAGTCAATAATTCCCCACTCAATCTCTCCTTTTACAATTATTCCCATCTAGTCATCCTATCAGAAGTACATGTATTATAAAATTTGTGTTTATTTCTTAAAAAATGAAAACGTATTGCTTTCTATAAGACTAGAATCTTATTAAATTGTTTAAAATAGCACAAATTTATTATCAAAAATATTTGAGGGGATGATGTACACGAACATCAAGCTTTATGAAATACACTCTAAGCTCTTTAGAATGAATCTTTATCTTATTTATACATTTGAAATTTTAAAACAATTTAATGAAAGCCAAAAATTATAGATATAAAAAACAATGTAATTAATATTTTTTAAGAAATATGTTTAGATTAATAGATTGAACTTTATTGTGTAATATTTAGAAAGATAAAAAACTAAGTGTTTGTCTTAGTGAGGAAGCAAGCTCGAGATTCTTTGTATGAAAAGACATTCATAAGTGAAAAGTGAAATTATTCTTTTGTAGTGTAAGAAATAGTAAAAGAGCTCTGCAATGGAATTTTGTTCCAGGTCAAAAAAAAGAAAAAGTAGTTACATGAATAAGCTAAACTAGTTAAAGTCATCTCTTTTGTACGGCACCAACTTTAAATTCATAAACCTCTTAGAATAATGTGGCATCCAAAGCTCATATTTATCTTTGTACCTGCACTCAACTTTTTTTTAAAGAAATGTGGAATCTAAAGCAGAGGAAAAAGAAGAAAAGACAACACGATCCTTCCTCGTATTTGTGAAGAAAAGAGAATACAACTCCCATCAATGAGTTAAGAACGCACTGGATAACACATTCAGAGCCTTCAAATATAGTTTATTTCACTTTCAGCCTTGAATTTGCAGACTGAGGATAACCAGCATATATTTTTCAGCTAAACAATTTACTGGAGAGATCAGTTGATTGTTCAGGTAAGTTGAACATTTATATTTGTGTGTTATTTTCAATTTAAATGTTTTAGAATAGTTGATACGTGTTTTTCGCAGTCGATGAAATTGTAGGATGTCAGGTTTTGGGTTAAACTGTGTATGTTTTTTTTTCCACGCGATCACATTTAGTGATCCATGTGATCCATCATCAAGAAAAAGAAGAAAATCTGTTGTGTTTTCTTCAAATGGTAGAAATTAGAAGAAAATTTGAAATTAAAATTGTTCTTAAAGTTTGTAAATATTTATAAAGAATAATAGGATTGAAGAAAAAGATTTAGTGTAAAAAAGAAATCAATTCAATTGTAAAAGAAATCTGTAATAAAATGTTTTAATTAGAACAAATATACACAATATAAATACTGCTTGATATATATAAAAATGAAGTGAAATTATTAATAACATTTTGTTTCCTCAGTCCATGATAGTTAGTATGCAAGATTTTTGGAAAAACTCTGTGAAAATATTTACATCAATGTTTCGGATCATACTCTATGATCCATCATCAGGATGATAACCAGATAGAGATGGTGGACCATGGAGTATGATCCAAAACGTTGATGTAAAAAATTTTACACAGTTTTAACAGAAATCTTGCATATTAGTGAAATTACTGTTATTGTTCAATTGGGAGATTGTGAATTATGCAATATACTAGAACCAACTGATATGACCTGTTTTAAGAAGGCAGAGCAGCAGCCATGTTTGAAGAAAGCATGTATATTTCCAGCATTCAGGAGAATCTTCAATTGGATAAGAGTTACAAAGAGCGTATTCGGCCTCTTCTGGATGCTGTTGACACACTTAGAAATCTGGGAGTAATGAAGGAAGGCATCCAGTTGCCCAGTATTGTTGTTGTGGGAGACCAATCTTCAGGTAAGTCAAGTGTGCTGGAGTCACTGGCAGGCATTAGCCTACCAAAAGGCCAGGGAATTTGTACTCGAGTCCCCCTCATCATGAGGTTGCAGAGTAGCAAAAGCCAAGAGACCCACGTTACCATACAATACAATGGAATGACAAGAAGCATTTCTGAAGCTCAAATAACAGAAGAGTTAAATGAGGCCACAGAGGATATTGCAGGGCCCGGGAAGGGAATCAGTGACAGCCCAATTACACTGAATGTGAGCAAGCTCAATGTTCCAGATCTTACTATGGTGGATTTACCTGGCATAACCAGGGTGCCTGTGCACGGCCAGCCAGAGGACATCTATGAACAAATTGCCAGGATTATCACGCAGTATATAACTCCAAAGGAAAGCATAATTCTGAATGTGTTATCCGCAGCAGTAGATTTCCCTACCTGTGAATCTATCCGAATGTCCCAACAAGTAGATGAGAAGGGGGAAAGAACCCTGGCTGTGGTCACCAAGGTAGACAAAGCTGCAGAAGGTCTGCTAGAGAAAGTAACAGTAGATGCTGTGAGCATTGGTCTTGGGTATGTGTGTGTTAGAAACAGAATTGGCAATGAATCCACTGCTCAGGCAAGGCAGATGGAGAAGGATCTCTTCAAGAAAGACCCACATCTTTCAAAGATTGATAAATCCATGGTGGGAATACCTGTGCTGGCTGAAAGGCTAATGCAGATCCAGGCCACGGGGATAAGCAAATGCCTGCCAGACATTGTGAGAAAAATAGACATGACTCTTTCTAAGAGGCAGGCAGAGCTCAATGCCTTGCCTAGGAATTTCTCTAATTCTGTTGAGGCAATGATTGAGTTCATGAGATTGATGGAATCAATCAAGAATACATTACACAGGCTTCTCATACAGGGAGACATTGAAAATTTCCAGGACGAACCTGAAATGAATTGTATTGCTTGTCTCACCGGGATGTTTAAGAGCTATTCCCGTGACCTGCTTGCTGCCACTGAGAATTCAACTGATAATTTTCTTGTTGAGGAAGTAAATTTGCTTGAAAAGGCGCGGGGCCTTAGTCTCCCAAATTTCTTACCCCATTCTGTCTTTGTAAATCTTCTGCAGACTCGTGTTGATTCCTTCACTGAGAGGAGCAGGGGTTTAGCGCTACAGGCCTGTGATTACTTAGATACAGTCATATGTCGTGTGATTGATCTGCAAACAGAATGCTACCCACAGCTTCGATCGGCATCCAGGAGAGCTTTCCAAGATCTAATGGATAGGAAAAAAGATGAATGCGTTCGCTATGTGGAGGATACCATGCACATGCACAAGACAATTGTATATACAGAGAATCCCGTTTACACAGAATACTTGCAGAGAATGCAAGAATTCAAGAAAAGATTCATGGAAGCAATAAGACAGAATCAAAGGGCTGTTAAAATTGAAGGCATAGGGGAAGTTGACCTACAAAAAGTTCCCAAAACCAGCGATCAGCTGGAGGCGGCATTTGAAATGAAGATGAGCCTCATGGCCTACTGGAGCGTTGTGAGGATCAGGTTGGCTGATGACATACCTCTGCATCTTCGTTTTGATTTCCAGAAAATTGTTCAGAATGATGTTGTGAGTTGCATTATGAAGGAGGTGATGGGAGAAGATTCTACCAAGATTGCAAATATACTGGAAGAAAGTCCTTTCATAGCAAATAAGAGGAGGAGCCTGATTAAGAGCGTTGCTTTACTGAGGAAATCAAAATCTGAGCTCGCAAAAATCATTGGAAAGATTATGGAAGTTTAGCATTGTTTCTGCACCTACAAGATTAAAGTGATGCTGCTGCATTTTAGTTTTTATTGATCAAATTTTTAGGTGTTAATGGTGAGGCCATAAATGGGGATATCTGTTTCAGAAGTGATTCTAACAAAAGACCCTATGGGTATCCAAACTACCATAACTTGTTCCTGAACAGTGATGCTATATGTCACTTAAATTGTAGGGTTAAAACCTAAGATATTTACCTTTTTTCTGTATGGTCTGTGTTGTTCTGGATATAAGAAAAACCTTCATTTCTCTATCTGATGGTGGAAGGTTAAGATTCAAGTTTGGAGGGGTGAGGTGTACTAGGTAGCCCATGTAATATCTGTCTACCATGCCATGTAAGGGCAGTTTCACTTCACTCTTTTATATATTTTAAATTTCATCTTAATAATTGCATTTCTTATATTCCTTGTGGTGAAGAAATTTATTAAGTTATATAATTGTATTATAAAGTATATTTTCATAAATTTATTATTTTGCCATCTTTAAAAATATAGATATAGTTGTAATGGTGAAAATTGCATATTTACATGTATTTTTTAATTGTTTTTTATTTAATTAAGTTAATTTTCATATATGGATTAGTATGTTAGTTGGCATTTTTTTTTGTGGAAGTTTTTGATATTGATAAATGTGAATTTTTGAAAGGGCCCAAATTCTATTACATTAGATCAATCATTTGGCAAGAAAGACAAGTCTCATGTAGAGAGTGGAATAACAACAATAAAAAAAACAATAGGAAAAAAATTAGAAAAACAAAAAAGTAACACAAGTTAACCACAAAAATAGCTAAGAGAGAAGATAATAAAAAAGGAAAACACTCCTAGCTAAGACCAATCACTTTTTGAAGTCCAAATACTAATTTCCACTTCTTAGCAAGAAAATTAACTTGGTCTTCAAATGTATTCTCCAAACTTTTCTCATCGAGATCAATTATGTTGGGTTTTCGTGCAAAGAATTTAACCCTTATTCTTTTAGCAAGCCCCTATTCTTTTAGTGTGCCCTTCATTGGTGGTAATCAATTATGTTGGGTTTAGAGTCACAAGAACCTTTTTGAGAATATTGTTTTATAGGCCTAAGTTCTCCTCAAGCATATTAAATATGTTTGTTAATCCAACATAATTTTGAGAAGTAGAAATGTGTGCAAAGTTGAAGTTGTTAATGGGTACATGACCTTCAAACTCATGATGATCATATTGAGGCTTACGGGAAGGCTCTCCTCCAGTGATTTACATGACTTCTTTTGTGAAATGTTGCTCATCAAGAATATGGGAGCTACAAAAGAACCTTCTAGAATAACTTTATTGTCTTTATCAATTGAATGCTTGGGAATGACAATATCAATCTTAGGGGATGAGGGGGGGTTGTTAGCAATATAGGAATCGAAAGCCTAAGTAACCTCAAAAGGAACCAAAATTTTCACCCTTCTAGACTGAGCTTTTTTATTAAGGATATGAGATTGACTAGCAAAATTTTTGGGATTATCCAAAACAATGACTTCAATGTATAAAGATGGGGAAGTATCAATTATAAGGGAGGGGGGACAATTAGCCAGATGGATTGAAGAGGCTAAGCCATCAAGGGTCAAGGATTCATGAACTAGGGGAGTAGAAGAGGTTGGGTCAACCAAGAAACAAGGGACCTTTTTGAGCTTTGGTGGTACCCTTGCAAGATTAATAATCTTAAGAAAGAGTGTAGGTGTTAGGTTTTTGGTTAATTCATATCTATGAAGGTAATAGATCAAACCTTGATGTAAAGGAAATTCATCTTTTCCTAAAAGAACAGTAGTCACAAATTGTTCCAAAGAACCTAAAAGAAAAATGGAAATATCATCTGAACACCTTATGGTGTAAGTGTTTTAATGTGGGGAAATGGTAGCAATAAACACACTTATACTTACCATCTAAGGTAAAGTACCTAATTAAAGTGACAACAACCTCTCCCCGAGGCTTCAACAAGTTGTCTTTACTGAAGTTGTTCTAAAACCTATTAATCTTCTCTCCATTCTTGAAAAAAAGCCTCCATATGATCATATTTCTTGGATTTGATTTTTTTTATAATTTTAAGCCTTCTAGTTCTAGACCCGTTGATTTGAGCAATGAGCTCCTTAGAGATTGTAAAATAAATTCTTCTTATGTAAACCACCCTAATTTTGTAGGACTAAGAAAATTTATTTGAGAGGATAGGGTGTTGGAAAAATATTACCATTGATGTCAAAGGTGTTTGTCAGTTCTATCATTATTATTTGGACATCCAAAAGGATGTTGTTTGGAATGATGTCTATTCTAGAAGGATGTTGTCTAGAATGTTGTCTATTCTGAGAATTCCCAAATAGGTTGCAGTATCAATTGGAGTATGCTTGTAATATCATGCTTGTATCTATTATGTTGATAGAAGTAATCTAGAAACCTAATCCGGAATGTTGGAGGTTAGTTACTCAAGGCAGAGAGATTTGTCTAGCAATACAGTTATGTTTTGTATTCCTTTTGGATGTGATTTTTTCTCTATGGTTTGAAAGGAGAGTATGCCTACACTTGCTCAATCATATTCCATAGTTTTCAAAAGTTATATTCAATGTAAAAAAATATTGAAGTAACAGTAGGTTCATTATGCTTTCTAGTTAACCAATTCAAGTTTCAAAACTATGCAACAATGGCTAGTAGCGTGCAATACCGGGAGATAGCATGGGGTGATAAGATAGGTACAGGTTAAGGTTCATGTGGAAGCTCACAACATCACATTCTATTGGTGGCAAAAAAAAAATTTAGGACCTACCTATTACACGCTTCATGTAATTTGAATTTAGGTCCATCCTATGCCATCCTAGCTAATTGCGGATCCCTAGCCAACATGAAGGAGTGTTAATGTAATGATATGCATTAATAATCATCATAGTTTAGATCTTGCAATGGAATGCATGAGTGTTTGGATGTGAATTTGTGTAAAGTTGTGTGAGCAAGTATAATTCAATGAAAGTGGCATCTCAATCATAGTGAGCCATTATCAGAAGATATTAAGGAATGTAAGAGAGTTTCTAAGGCATGCTTAGATCTTGAGTAAGTTGTATTATTAGCATTGAAGATCTAAAATCTTTATCTTTGTATTCTAGTAGGACTAGTTTTCTACTCATTGAGTTGGTTCTCAGAACCTTGTATTGGGGATTGGTGTCTCTAGTAGGTTGGTGCCTATAGATACAATAGGGGATTGGTGTCTCCAGTAGGTTGGTGCAAACTTCATGATTGTAATTTGTTCATTATTTTTGTGAGGTTGAAATAACTATTATCATTGTGGTTTGTCCCATCTTGGGTTTCCACGTATATCTGTTGTTCTCATGTGGATGTGTGTTTATGTTACCATTTGAATAATTGTTTTAATGATAAAGTAAGATCTGAAAATGCTACTAAGGATAATTTGGATTTGAAGTTGAGATTTTGCATATACTAATCCATTACCCCCTCTCAGTATATTGTGTGTCCTTCAATTTTCTATCAGATCCAAGTTCCTTTGAAGAAGCTTAACAGCTTGAGGTAGATTTGGGATGACACACTTAGTGGCTCAAGAAGGATTGTCCACAAATAAGGCACCACTCTTTGATGGATCCAATTATTCCTTTTGGAAAGTAAGAATGGAAGCATCTCTAATAGCATTAGGGTTTGCGGTTTTGCAATCAGTTGTAGATGGAAATGAAATCCTTGAAAGTACTCCAAGAGATCATTTTGGAAGGAAGGCTTGTGAGAACAATGTTAGGGCTAGAAATGCTATCTTGTGTGGTCTAGCTAACTTTGAGTTTGTGAAAATAATGCATTATAGGACAACAAAAGAAGTCTGGGATAAACTTTACAATATATATGAAGGTAATGATAAAGTAAATGAGGAAAAACTTCAGACTTATCGAAGATTGTTTGAAGGTTTGAACATGAAGGAGGAAGAAAGCATCACTACATACTTGCTCAAGGTTAACGAAGTTGTCAATACCATCAGAGGACTTGGTGAATAAGTGAAAGAACTAATGATTGTTAAAAAGGTACTCAAATCTCTTCTCCCTAAGTTTGATTCAAAATTTTCTATAATAGAAGAAGCCAAAAATCTAAATAATTTGACTATGGATGAAATACATGGGACATTAAAACTGTGTATGAGATGAGAATTGTGAATGAAAAATTTTCAAGAAAGGAGGCAGTGCTCAAAGTATCAGTGGAGAATTTGAGGATTTATATCCCAATGAATATTTTAATCTTGAAGAAGTAAATTTTATAAGGAGATTAAAAAGAGGTTTCGACAAGTATAAAGGTAAGTTACCTTTTAAATTCTTTAATTGTGGTAAAATTGGGAAAATTGCTTCAAAGTGCAAATTGAGATCTGGCAGGAAGAAGAAGAATGGTATGTATGCTAAGGAATAAGGTTACTCATTTGATGAATATGAGAAACATACCTCCAAAAATGAAGACTCTACTCATGGCGATGTAAGAGTGATATCGAAATGAAGTTCGATAATGATGATAATGATGAGGTTGATCTTGTGGAAGAATTACTCTACACTGACAAAGAGATAAAAATGATGAAGAAGAATATCATTGAAGAAGTAAAGGCCAAAGACAAATTGGTTCAAAATCTTGAGAAGACAGAAAGGATAATGATTGATTTGAAAGTTGAAATAGAAGAAGGAAAAAGAATTGATGAAGTTTTAACATCTAGAGGTTGTTAAACAGAGATAAAGACTGTGAAAATCTAGAGGCAAAAATTGTTGCACTAAGAAAGGATTTGGAGAAAAAATACAATCAATTGAATTTGAAGCTTGGAAAGAGTATTAAGATGTTGGATTAGATAATTGGAAGTTAGAGATCACCACATCAAAACTGGCAGTGGTTTTATAGAAGAACAAAAGGGAAAGATGGTTGAATAGTCTATGAAGATAGTTGAAGAGTTTCCTAAAGGGAATGGCTCCAGAAGTTCAGGATTTAATCAATCCACAACAATTGATGATAGAAAAAATGAAGATGAAGGGTTCGTTCATGTTCAAAGATAGATGAGAAGGTCCAAAAGATTAAATCCTGAAAGACAAACGTACAATAATAGGTTAAATCATCATTTTGATTTTTATTGTTTCAACTACAATTATTATGGATATAAGGCTGAAAATTGTAGAAGGTTTTCTACAAGGAAGAAAATTTTGTGAACATAAATGTTTTTGCTTCTTTGGCCGAGTTCAATGTCATATGCTTCAAATGTAACAATTTTGGACATGTTGCAAGACATTGTAGAATTGGTTTTGTGAAGGTCTCTGATCTGGATAGAAAGGAAAACAACTTTGTTGATTAGAAGAAGGTGTCAAAGGAGGAACAAGATCCTAAAAACTCAATAATTCCTCACATTGCATTTCATGATACATTTGAGGTGTGTAATAGTTTTAGAAATGAAAACTACAATACTTTTTTCGTTATGGAAGAGTGTGAAACCATAGAAAGAAGTTTTGATGAGCCCATTGAGGATAGTTGTTATACAAAAGGAGATGATGACCTCATTGAAATCAAGGAAATTGAATTCCTATTAGAAAAGAAGGAGGAAAATTGGCCCTGGTGTAAAAAGGAGGAGTATGATAACACATATGAGTTCTTCATGCAAAATTTCAGAGAGAGAGCTCTCTCCAATTTGATATTCTAGAGGATGTATAGGTTGAGGGGGAGTGTTAACTCTCTACCACAAGAAGGCTTGGCGGTCTTGAAGAGTAATTCAAAAATAGTGCAGTATGATACAGGTTGAGGGAGAGTATTAACTCCCTACCGCAAGAAGGCTTGGTGGTCTTGTGGAGTGTTTCAGAAGTAGTGCGGTATGAACTCAAGGGGATTCTATCTATGAAAAAAGGTTTTCAGATTGTACAAAGTAGTTGACCTTTTCTATTCATGTCAAAAGTGGGGAGAAAAGGCAAAAATGCTTGGAATGACAAAAATTGTTGATGGAAAGTATTTTTCTTAGGGGGAGCATTTTGTTGCTTTGTCATCAATGACAAAGGGGGAGATTATTGGGAAAAGGTTGTCATTAATGTCAAAGGTGTTTGTCAGTTCTTTCATTATTTTCTAGACATCCGGAAGGATGCTGTCCGGAATGATGTCTATTTCAAAAAGATGTTTCCTTGAATGTTGTTTGTTCTAGGAATTTAGTAATAGGTTGCAATATCAGTTGGAGTATGCTTGTAATATCATGCTTGTATTTATTCTATTGATAGAAGTAATCTGGAAGTATGATCTAGAATATTGGAGGTTAGTTACTCAAGGCAAAGAGATTTTTCTAGCAATACAGTTATGTTTTGTATTCTTTTCTAGATGTGAGTTTTTCTATGTGGTTTGAAAGCAGAGTATGCCTTCACTTTTTCTATCATATTTTAGAGTTTCTAGAAGTTATGTTCAATGTACAAAAATATTGAAGTGAAAAAAGGTTCACTGTGCTTGCTAGTTAACTAGTTGAAGTTCTAGAACTATGCGAAAACAACTAGTAGTGTGCAGCATTCGGAGATAGCATGGGGATGTTAAGATATAGGTCCAGGTTAAGGTTCACATGGAAGCACATGGAATCATGTTCTATTGGTGGAAACAATTTTGTTTTAGGACCTACCCATTACACAATTCATGTAATTTGAATTTAGGTCCATCCTATGTCATCTTGGCTAATTGCATATCCTTGGCCAACATGAGGGAGTGTTAATATAATGAGATGCATATATAATCATCATAATTTAGATCTTGCAATGGAATTTATGAGTGTTTGGATGTGAATTTTTGTAAACTTGTGCGAGCAAGTATAATTCAATGAGAGTGGCATGTCAATAATAGTGTGTCATTATCAAAAGATCTGAAGGAATGTAAGAGAGTGTCTAAGACATGCTCAGATCTTGAGTAAGATATGCTATCAACATTGAAGATTTGCAACCTTTATCTTTGTATTCTGGTGGGACTGGTGTTCTACATATTGAGTTGGTGCTCAAATCCTTGTATTGGGGATTGGTCTCTCTGATAGGTTGGTGCCTACTTCATGATTGTAATTTGTTCATTATTTCTATTTTTCCCATCTCAAGTTTCCACGTATATTTTTTGTTCTCATGTGTGGATGTGTGTTTATGTTATCATTTGAAGAATTATTTTAATGATAACGATATGGAAATGCTACTAAGGATGATTTGGATTTGAAGTTGAGATTTTGCATATACTGATTCGCCCCCATTCTCAGTATATTGTGTGTCCTTCATATGATTGTATTCATTAATGATTTCTAGATAGCAAGTGAGTCCCCATATTTGAGGATATTCTAAATAGTAGGGTTCCTTTTACTATTCACATGATGAAGGCTTGATCCTAAGCTTGGCACCCACATTTCTTCAACTTTCTTGTATTCCCTATTTCTATTTTTCATCCTCAAAACGTATAATTAGGATAGTAAAGCATAAAAATTTTAATAGAAAGGTGAAGAGATAAGTTATAAATGACAATCACAACCTAATTTGTAGCAATATTTGAATCATAATCATTTCCAAGGTTCTTAATATTTAAAAGGCTTGTGCCAAACCAACTTTCATTCAAGCAAAGTGATGGCTTGAAATTATGTTATTAATCTCTTTTTTTAATTTTTTTTCTCCAACACTTGCGGGTAGAGAATGTACATCAAACCAATATTGGTTTTCAACTGATACCCAATTTGGCTAACAAGTTAGCCACTTGGTTACCCTCTCTATAGGTATGAAGGAGAATGAAAATATTGGAAGTTTTAAGAATATCATTAGCATCATGAAAGATATTATTGAGTGACTAGTGACTAGAAAATTGGGAATTCAACATTTTAATAATGTATTTTAGATATCATTCTATCACTAAGCTAGAGATAATGAGATTCTTGGCTAGAGCAATGCCTAATAATTTTACAGAGGATTCAATCCTATTATTGGATTGGATACTCATTTTCTTAACAAAGGAAACTAACAACTCACACTTCCAATTTCTAAGCACACCTTATTCATTAGCTTTCCTCAACTTACCCTTAGATGAGCCATCAAAGTTGATTTTTATCCATCCAATATCAGAGGCTTTCCAAAAAATGGAACTTCTCCCCTTAATGTTGTTTATATCAAGATTATCCGCAAAATATTTGAGGCTCCAATTTTTATCCATTTTTCTCTCAACAATCATGAGAAAAAATTTAATATTTTGAATCTAAGAAGAGTCCACATTCTTCTACATGGCATGATATATTTTTATCATTATCATATTTCAAGTTCTTTTTTTACTCCTAAAATCATGTTATCCATTTCTTTCCATATGCCCTAGAAAAGACAAGGAATAAATTGTATCCAATTTTCTCTAATCAGAGGATGTCTAAATGGAGGGCCCCAAATATTGGCCAAAGAGCATATATCTTGAGACCAAATCCATGAGTTTAAAATATATTAATGACAAGTTGCCTCAAATTCTAGGCAAAGAGACAATCAATGAACAATCGATTGATGGATTATTCAACTTTCTAACATAACATATATCTATTGGCAAGGGAAAACCCCTATTATTGAGGTTGTCTATAATGCAGATCTTGCCATGACATGTGACACACCAAAATAAATTAACCTTGGTGTAAGAGAGGGGGACCAACCACACCAAGGCTCCAGGTTACAGAGAGCCGAGAGTAGAGGGGTACCCTAACTTACCTACGAAACCTTCCAACTAAGCTTTCCTTTTGCAATGCCTACGAAACCTTTCAACTATGCCTACTAGGGGTCACAGGTTGGGTTGTAAGGTGAAACACCTCACAACACTCACACCTACAACACTCCTAGGATACGAGGAAAGGAGCCTTCAACACTGCTAAATGGAACCAAAATGGTTCATGTCGGGTTCACCAAAAATGTAAGAGAATGGGACCAACCACACTAAGGCTCCAAATCACAGAGAGCCAAGAGCGGAGGGCTGCCCTAGCTTACCTCAAGATAATGAATTTTTTGGGATGAGAATCAAGAATGAAGAGTACTCTTAAGTTATTTTGTCACTCTACAGATTTGAGAGTTTAAATGGGGCTAGACGAGCTGATTTCTAGAGTCCAACTGCACCTTAGACAACTCTCTATTTGAGGATGGTAGCACGGGTCTGGGATGATAGCGTAGTGCACTGGCATCTCTTTGGTGCGTTGGCGTCCGTATGGTCAAAAAATGCAAGATACAGAATAAAACTCCAAAAAACCTACTAACTTCCTAGTAAATAAAGCTCCAATTCCCCAGCAAGCTCCACGCACACACTCATCTACACACAAGAAAGAGGGGAAAAGTGTTGGTTTGTATAGGGGTTTGCCTCAATCAAACCCATGCTTTGGTGTTTCCACCTCCACAGATAGAAAAATTATCCACGAAGTAGAAATTACGATAAAGGAAATGGAAGTGAAAGCAATGAACACTATAAAAGATGCTACTCTACTCTATCAAACCACAAACGGAAAAATGAAGTGTTACCATCTCCACCCAAAGGCTATCAAGGCCACTAAAGGGAGAATGTAAGCAACTAACTTGGAAAATTCACCACAGCTGCATCGGTGACAAAGGGAGGTCTCGCAAGACTCCAAGCTCACAACTTCTATGGTAGCACAACACACAAAATTGAAGTTGATGGAGTAACAAGCTACTGTAATGCTCAATGGAGTTGTGAAAATTCTTGGGAGAATGTGATTGAATGTTGGAAGATATTGGAAGACTGAATGAATGAACAAGATAGCCATTTCAAGATCAAAATAGGAGAGATAGGGTCATTTTTAGGTTGGTTGGACACACAAAGCATTGCAATTCATCCCCAATGAGGAGTGTAACATTCCTGCGAACCCCAGAGGTAGGAATCTATCAAGGACTATAGCACATCACACTCGTGTCCTTGACAAAAATTCCCCCATAGACAGACAAAACACGCACCAAGTGGATGGAAGATAGGTGGGTGATGTGGAATTTCACCTTCGGGTTTGATTTTCTAAGGTGAAGGGATGCAAACAGGGAATTCACACAAGGGGTGAAAATTCGCTCCTATACATTTTTCCCCCACTTTAACAAGCACGAGTATTGATGAGTGTTCGGTAAAGTAGGTTGAAGAGTTAGAAATGTATTCCTGAACCGTCGAGGAAGAAAATTGCAATCTAGAAAAATTGAAAGTGTAAGGCAGGCAAAGGATTCCACAAGTACTCTCTCTTGAGGAGGTTTGAACAAAAAGACTTTGTAGCTCTGTAGAACTATGAAGTTGAACAAAGTACATCGAAGGCCCACAAACCAATGATGGACAAATCTCATAGGATGTAAGCGTTTCACAGGCCCTCAGACCTACAAATAAGGTGTTCCCCCAAGTCCTCACTCATGAAGGAAGCCCAATGAAAGGGGGCTCCACAGAGTCGAACAAGAAATTGGCTTCATAGGCACACCTGCAAAGCAACATGTTAATTCGTAGATAAAACATGTTAGAAATAAAAAACAAACCATGCAGGAAAACAAATAGACAGTCAAAAAGTTGAAAATCTTTCAAAGGGGTCCCTCGAGAACCCTTTAAAAGAAGAGGGGTCCACTGAAGGGATGCATTGTTTTGAAAGTGCAAGAATGTTTTTCGCAAATCAATTCACCATCAAGGAATCCTTTCAAAAGATGTTCACTTCATCAAGGAATTTGAAAGGAAGAAAATGCCCCCTCATGAGGGGAAGTTCAAGGCTTCTCCTACAGGAAAAGCTACTTCCTCCTTGAAGGAAAGTTCTTCAAGTTCTTTCTTTGCGAACCCATGACGAACGAAACACATTCCACTAGGGGTTCCTTATTGAGAATGTGATTTTTTTAAAAAGGTTGCAAAGATTTATGAGAAAAGATTCATTGGTTGCGAATGCGTTTTCTAAAAATAAAATATTATGAAAGTGACGTTGTTGCACACACAAGGGACAACTCAAGCAAAGAAGAGAGAAAGATAACAAAACTGCAAAAAGAGAGAATAACATCACAAACAAAGGGCACATGGGCGATCTAATATTTCGGGGTCAGAGCTACTCATAAATATATATAAGTATAATAATAGTATATAGATGAACTGTCATCAACTCCCTACTATATCAGACCATATGAACAATGCATGAGAAGACAAAATAAAAATAAAAAATTGGGTCAACATGGAACAGAAGCCTAAATTCCCCCCAACACTTTGCATCATCCCTAATTTACCAAAAATAAATACACATAACAGAGGAAGAATGATGGAACAAATAGAGGAAGTTTATAACACATAATCACTCTTATATCCAAGCACCTACAAGGGTGACAAGGGTCATCTAGGAACACATCACAACAAACACACACCTAATATAAATATAAAGAGGTGCCACCTAACACTCATTGACTAAGATGTCGTCTACTTCCCAATCTAGATCATTGTAGGGGGGAGGTAGATGAACCTACAATGGTGGAATATTAAGGGGGGAAACTTTTGACCCTCCCACAACAAGGGTCAAGGAAGAAGGCCCTGCAAGGTCTTCTCTGCTCGACTCTTATGGGGAAATGATCATCAATTTCGTGAATATTGCCGACAAGGTTAGGACCTCATCCAAAGAGTTGAACATGCACTTCATGGGAGTGCCATGTGTTACCTCAATAATGAGGAAGGTGACACCTGTGATTCACTGCTAGTCTCACTGAGTGATTCAGGAGCAGTGATGAACTTAATGGATTTCAAAGCTTCTTCTGTCACTAGGATGGCACATGTTAACACAAAACCCCCCTTTGAAGAGGGTGGACTCCACTTTTGACCCTCATTGATGGAAGGGACAAGCTCCACCTTCTTCTTTGTCGGAGGATGTGAAATCCCCATGGACGAGGAAAAACACATGGAGGAAGAGGAGAAAATTGCGAAAGACACCACTGAGGTGTTTGGTATGTCCACAGGCTTCGAAAATGGTGGGATGTCTAGAATGGACATCAAGAGAGGTGGCTCAACTGAAGGAGCAATAAACACATGTACCCTTTTAAGGTCAGGGGTGTTTACACTCATAGCAGGAGCCAAAAGCACAACCGAATTTGATTGAACCGAGGAAAAGGGGATAGGAAAGGAGGAGTCAACTGTAGGAGGCCCTGAAATAGGGATGATAGACTCCCCTTCCTTCCTCTACAAAGCAAACTACTCAATAGCTAGATCCTTTCGTCGACGCTTGCACTCACATGTAAGGAAATTCTTGCGACTCTAGGGGCCAAAGACCAGAAGCTAAGATGGAACAAAAGGCTCCAACTTAGCCATAGGAGTGTCCATCACAACTATTTCTAACGAAGGGAGAGACTCCTGGATGAGAGTAGGAGGGAGAGGCTAAAAAGAGATTGAACTAACAGTGAGGGGAGTCGGCTCTAACGCATCGGCGACGAACCTCTTCTCATTCATTTCCTTAGGGGTAGGAGCGGTAGGAGGTTGAGACAGAGGATTTCCCATAGGGACCCTTCCTTCTACTATATCAAACAGGCCTAGGCTCCATGGGTAGAATGGGAAGTTCAAATGCAGGCTGCTTGGGATTTCACTAAGTAGGCACCATAGGGTTCTCCCGCAAATGCAAAGCAAAATCCGATGATGCAACAGTAGGGAAAGAGGAAGCGACAGGCTATACAGTGGAAGAGGAGGAAGAGGAACCTTGAGAGTGCTTCTCTTCTTCCCTTCTCCAGGCCATGGTGGTATCACTATCAGCTTTCAAACAAGCCTTATGCGAGATAGCATAAGGAGATGGAGGGTACCTCACTCTAGGTGTTAAGCGCCCTTTCTTGTACTTCTCATAGGTCTAATACAAGAGGTCCATCCTAGGTGAAAGCAGACCAATGGTTGTAGGCCAAAAGTGGTCTAAGGAATAGCTACCATGCACAACCGGTGGTTTATAACCGATGTCATGGATCACATGCACTGAACCCCCATGGATAAACTTCAAACATTTATGCATGATTGAGGGAACTGCATTCATAGCAACCAACCAGGGGATACCTACTTTCACCCTAAAGAGTTCGGACCTCGAGATTATGTCAAAAAGCAAGTTTACCGACTTAGGTCCAACAAGGACCGACAAGGTGATGCTACCCAAGGGAGGTATGGAAATTCCATTATGTGTACTGATAGTACTTTCAAGTCTTCCATACCCATCTTTATGCAAGAAATTGATTAACATAATCTCCTCAGTTATAACATTCACCTGACACATCAAGTCAACAAGAACACTTGCTATAGTGTTTCAGTTGATTCGCGCGGGGATGTAAAGAGGAGATGGCTCTCTATTATAACCCATCAACAAGTCTTGCAAGGTAAAAGTTATGCTAGGAGGACTACTCACAGGCTACGTGGAAGGGATAGGTAGATGCAAAAAGGAAGTCATTGGGTACACTAAATAGCACCTTCACAAATCCCCTAAAGGTTTGCAATTGGATAGTCACCCAACTAAGGTTTTTTTTGCAATGCCTACGAAACCTCCCAACTACACCTGCTAGGGGTTGGAGGTTGGGTTGTAAGGTGAAACACATCACAACACTCACACCTACAATGCTCCTAGGATACGAGGAAAGGAGCCTTCAACATCGCTAAACGGAACCAAAATGGTTCATGTCAAAAATGTAAGAGAGAGGGACCAACAACACCAAGGCTCCAGGTCAAGGAGATCGGAGAGCGAAGGGATGCCCTAACTTACCTCAAGCTAATGGATGTTTTGGGATGAGAATTGAGAATGAACAGTACTCTCAAGTGCTTCTATCATTCTACAAATTCGAGAGTTTGAATGGGGCTAGACAAGCTAATTTCTTGAGTTCAAACTGCACCTTAGACAGCACTCTGTTTGAGGATGGTAGCCTGGATCTGGGATGATAGTGCGGCTTGTTGGAATCTCTTTGGCACGTTGGTGTCTGTACGGTTAAAAAATGCAAAATATAGAATACAACTCCAAAAAACCTACTAACTGCCTAGTAAATAAAGCTAAAGTTTGCCAACGAGCTCCACATACAAGTTCACCTACACACAAGCAAAAGGGGAAAAGTGTTGGGTTGTATAAGGGTTTTCCTTAGTCAAACCCCCACTTTGGTGTTTCCACCTCCACGAACAGGCATAAAATCCATGAAGTAGAAAGTACGATAAAGGAAATGGAAGTGAAAGCAATAACACTACAAAAGATGCTACTCTACTCTATCAAACCACACCCAAAGGAGCTCTCAAGGCCAATGAAGGGAGAATGCAAGCAACAAACTTGGAAAATTCACCACAGCCATAGTGGTGACAAAGGGAGGTCTCACAAGACTCCAAGCTCACAATTTCTATGGTAGCACAACACATACAAAAGTGAAGTTGATGGAGTAACAAGTTGCTGCAATGCTCAATAGAGTTGTGAAAATGCTTGGGAGAATGTGAGTGAATGCTGGAAGATCTTGGAAGACTAAATGAATGAACAAGATAGCCATTTCAAGATCAAAATGGGAGAGATAGGGTCGTTTTTGGGTCGGTTGGTCACACAAAGGCGTTTTAATCATCCCTAATGAGGAGTGTAACATCCCTGTGGACCCTAGAGGTAGGAATCTGTCAGGGACGGTAACGTACCACACAGAAATCCACACGTTGCACTTGTGTCCCTAACAAAAATTCCCCCACTGACACACAAAACACATGCCAAGTGGATGGAAGACAGGTGGGTGATGTGGATTTTCTCCTTCGAGTTTGATTCTCTAAGGTGAAGGGATGCAAAAGGGGAATTCACACAAGGGGTGCAAATTCACTCCTATACACTTGGGAATGAGATTATAATTCCAAATTGATTTTCAATTGAAGTCAAGGGAAGGTAGTTCAATGATAACATTAAATCTAGGTTTGACCAAATATATACTAGTTGAGGTTGCAAATTAAATCATCGCATCCTATCTAAGGAACAAATTGAAGCAGAAGTATATGAGGTTGTTAATCAAGTATTCCAATACAAAAAAAATTGTAATGTCTAATAATTCTCTAGATATTTTCCAAGATGTACCTTCCATCTTATGATTTTAATAATTAGCAATATAGTATCCAAAGTGTTTACAAAGCATGTCTTTGGTGTGAGCACAAAGGTGCCAATAAGCAATAGGAATATTAGAAAGCCAAGGGTTCTTCCAAAAATGAACCATCTCTTCATTCCCCAATTTTCACTTGATACCTTAATCATTAATTGTTTGGATTTAATTATATTATTAAATATGGAAAACCTAGTAAGAAGATTAAACATAATAGCTAAAGAAAGGCTTTTTTGATTTCCCAAATATTTAGCTTGCATAATATAGCTCCATTTACTATTATTCATCATGAATTTCCATCTAAATTTGGGAAGGGGTGTATTATTCTTGTCCTTAATTTTGTGTGTCCCCAACCCGCCATGACTCTTGAGAAGGAAAATGCAGTCCCAAGCCACAAGAAAAAACCTTTGTTTGTCCTCAATTCTAAACCATAAAAATCATATTTGAATTTTGTTGGAAATATGTGTTGTCATTGATTTCAACTCAATATGTGTTGTCATTGATGTCAACTTAAGATGTGTTGTCATTGATGTCAAGTGTGTGTACTGAGGTCTATATAATACTCCAAAGTTATTTGATGTGCAAAGATATTTATTGATACAGCCAAGAATGTAGTATTTTAAGAATGGTGATCAATTTGATGTCTATGTGTGATGTGGAGGAGGGTACACTTGTTCCAATATGTTTTCTACATTCCTACATTAATAACATGCTTGTTTGGCATACCACACATTGAGATATGTTGCAGAAGTTTTGTTAAGTTAGTCACAGTGCATATTCTATGATAGATTCATGGTATTTTGGTATGCATCCGTTCACATAACGAGATTTTTTCTTGTGGTTCATAATATAAGATGGTTGAGATGTGAAGGTGTTATATCAAGGAATTCAAGTCATTACACCTTATAAGATGAAAGTTATAAGTGTCAAAGTTTTGCTATGTACTCTAGCAGAATAATGTGTTGTCAAAGACATGCTAGAATGCTCTATATTCCTCCAGAAGTGAAGTGATGGCCTTGCGGTTTTGAAGACGTGATTAGTAATGTTAAATGCACACTAGTTTTTAGTATCAGGTGTTTTGGTGGTTCACAAGATTAGTTCTCAAATGGCAGTTTCCTACAGTTTTTCTAGAATACTCTATGGGTTTCTTCAGTTGCACCGACATATGATGATCAAATATTTTAGGAAAAGGTTAAAGAGATATTATGCATGAAGTACAATGCTTGCATCTTGGTCCACATGAAGGTTTTGGCTTCTCCCAAGTGGTGCAAAGTTGAACAGTTAGCAGTTCTGGTGGTGTTGTCATTGTTTGGGCTGATAGGATTGTTTCATTCATTTGTAGTTGGTATTGATTAATTAATCTTGCTTTGGAGGATGTGTTGAGATGGTTTTTGGTCTTGTTATGTTGTGTGTTGATCTGCAACTCTTTTTCTCTTCATAATGTTATATGTTTGGGCCGACCTATGGAGTATCATGTGTTTCATCTAAAGGTCATCTTGGAGATGACCTAATTGAGTTGTTATGGAGTATATTTATAAAAGATCAAAATAATTTATGAAGTTATTGAGGTATGACAAAGAGAAATTGAATAGTATATTGAACATAAAGTGTGTGAAGTCAATGTGAAGATTAATTATGTGAAAAAGGGTCTGCAACATCAACATATGTTGGATGCTTCGTTATAGAAGTTCATATTCATATTTCTTATTATAATTTTCATCTATCCTAATCTAAGATAGTGTGTCTCATCAAGTCTTTGTATCTTTCCCTAAGGCTGTACGCATTAGTCTGCAAGTCCATAGGCAATGAACCTTAAACAACATTGTAATATTTCATGATCCATCACGAGGATGGTAGAAGCAAGAGGAGAAAAAATGGTTGATTGCAGACTAACTCTAGATAAAAAAGAGAGAGGGGGGGAAGGGGAAGGAGGCACAAGGTTTGAGGAACAAAATAGAAAAAATGAAAACAAATAAAAACCAAAAAGAGAGAAAACATAAAAATATAAGAAAATTAATAAGAATGCCAAAAAATAAGTGAGAGAAAGAGCAAGAAAATAAAACCATTTAAATATGAACAACAAAAGAAACTAGGAATAAGAGAAAAAAGAAGAATCAATAAACTTTATGAAGAAAAAGAAAATTTGGGAAAACTATCAACCTATAAGAATTGATAAAAGGAACAATAAAAAAAATATAAAAATCTTATAAACTTTCTTATTACTGAATGATTACCTATATAAATAGATATGTATGTAGCTTAAAAAAAAAGAATAAAATAGAAATAAGTAGCAAAGAAGTTATTATATATATATAGCAAGCATGAAAATAAATAATTAAAAAGGAAGAGAGAATATAAATAAATAAAAAGAATAAAATAGACTAAAAATTAAGAAAATAATCATGAAGAAAACAACTAAATATATTTATAAAAATGAAATAGATCCAATGCAAAGAAATATGCATAATTAGAAAATACAAATAAAAACACAAGAAATGAAATGCAACCAAGATAACAATAAAAATGAAAACAAAGAGAAATCAATGAACATAAAAATAACAATATATATACATGTGTGTATCTTATATATATACACATATACACATACACTATGTGTATATATATAAGACACACACACACACACGAGAACAAGAATATGTATAGGTATCTAGATACAAATATACATATCTAAAACATAAATTAGAAAAACAAAAGAGATAAAAGGAATTCTAAAAGAAAGAACATGGAGACTCGAATCTAAAAGGAAATCAATATACTCACAGAATTCAAAATTTAAAACAGAAAGGTGATAAAAGGAAACATATAAACTAAAATATAAAAATGCAAATAAGAAAACTGAATAAAATAAATGAATAAAAATGACCAAACACACAAAAGAAATAAAAGAGACTAAAAGCATTAAAAAGAAAAGACAAAACTAACTATAAATAAATATAGGCTAAAACTATATTATGACATAAAGATAAAAGAAAATGATAAAACAAAGGTGAGCAAGAAAATTTAAAGGAAAAGGAGAAAGCGAAGATGAAAAGAAAAGGAGGGGAAAAAATACAATGAACCAAACCAAGGACACGAGAGAGCCAAAAACTCCTTAAAATCTAGAAAGCATAAAAGAGAATTCAAAAGGAAAAGAAAACAAGAAAGGAAACTAAGAACCAAAAGATCAAATGAGCAAAAGAAAACAAAAAAAAAGAGAAATTTAAAACGAAGGAACAAACAATAATAAAAAGAAACAACATGAATGAAAAATACAAAAAATTGACACCAAGACCCTCAAAGAAGTGACAAAAATGAAGAAAAAAGTTACAAATACTCAAGAGAAAGCAAAGAGGGAGGGAAGGAAAAGGGGGAGCACAAAGAGAGAAGGAGAGAATATTCCATGCCACCAAAGAGGGCAAAGGAAAATGAGTCGAAACTCAAATGAGAACACCAAGGAACAAGAGAGGCTATGAGGGGAGGAAAGGGAGGGACCAAACTGAAGGCCAACAAGGTAGAGGACAAAGCAAAGAAGTTGGGAGAGAAGATGAAGCTAAGAGTGAACTTGGTTAAGAAGGTTAGAAATCAAGGGTTGCCAAGCAATACTTAGACTGTAACCCTCATCACGATTAAGGTTTGTAAGGTGATTATTAATCTGAATGGCTTCCCTAAGCTTCCGCTTGAAAAAATTGTCCTCTTTGCATAAGACTTGTGTGTTTTTTAAGATGTGGTGTTTAGAAGACAAGGAATGGTCTGCAAGAGCATATTTTAGAACACGATCATGTTTGATGTCTACACTATGCTCCTTTATTTTAGTGCAAAATGAACGATTGGTCTCACAAATATAAGGGATGCCACAAGAACAAACCACCTTATAAACACCAGACTCGAGTAAAATGTCCCTTGAGTCCTTAAGAGAGGGGAGACAATGTTTGATAGTGGAGAAAGGTTTGAAAGAGCAATGAAGCCCTTTCTTCAAAAGAATATTGAATATTTTTTGGGAGATGCCTTCAACATAAGTGTTTATTGATTCTTCTTTTTTCTTTTATTCCTAGTTTCTTTTGTTGTTCTTATTTAAATGGTCTTATTTTCTTGCTCTTTCTCTCACTTATTTTTTGGCATTCGTATTAATTTTTTGATATTTTTATGTTTTCTCTTTTTGGTTTTTATTAGTTTTCCTTTTTTCTATTTTGTTCCTCAAACCTTGTGCATCCTTCCCCTTCCTCCCCCCCTCTCTTTTTATCTAGATTTAGTCAACAATCAACCATTTTTTCTCCTCTTGCTCTCTACCATCCTGATGATGGATCATGGAGTGTGATCCAAAACATTGATGCAAAAAACTCCTACACAATCTAATCCAGAAACATCACTAAACCATAACATTGATTGTGGAAACTTGATATCATTAACATTGTAATATGTGTAAGTAGTGAGCTTTATCTATTGTGAGTTAACTCTCACCGTGGTTTTTCCCTCATTGGGTTTTTCACGTAAAATTCTTGGTGTCCTTGTGTGGTGCATATTTTCTTATCTGCTCTTCTTTTAGGTTATGTGATGTGATGTTTAATCTACAAATGTAAATGGTTAAGTTTTAATAGATGATGATTCACCCCCCCTTTCAACACTATAGTGTGTTCAAAAAAATTTCTCAAATTTTTTAGCCATGTACCTAGGGATTTTGAAGAGTGCTAATAAATGCATTGGAATACTTTGAAGGGAGACTTTGATGAGTTGAACATACCCACATGACTAAGAAGGTAAGCCTTCATGCAACAATTTTTCTCTAGATTCTTTCTAAAAGATTGTTCCAAGACAATTATGATTTTTTTTTAGATTAAGGGTGTTCCCAAATAAGTGATGTTTTTGATAATATAAGTTGCATTTGCAAGGTGTAGTAAAGGGTGGTAGCAATCTAATTTTACAAGAATTGACTAATTGTAAAATCCACCCCTTGGTCACTACAATTTTTTTAAAATTCAATTAGTATCAACTACCAACTTAACTATCCAAGCATCTTCCATCTCAATTAGAAGAGATGATTTCGAAAGTTCCATTCATCATAATAATGACAAATAAACATCACCAATTATATGCTTACACTCAAAAAAACTAAGCTCCTACAATTAGGTTCATCCCTAGACCTAGACCTAAACCTCAAGGGTTTATGATGACCTTGCCTACATATCCCCTTGTGGGAATTAGAGGCATCATAGTTGTTAGAGGGAGTTCATTCTCTCCTCTTGTACAAGATCACTGATCTCACCTTTATATCATAACTATTCATTCACTACAACAAATCCCTATGATTTGCTCCATTTTTTGCTCCGTTTTTTGCTTCCACCCACTATTGTAATGTATTTTTTGCCAATTGTTTGAAAACGTCGGCGCTATTTATTGGGATGGCGCTATTTTTGGCATTTATTTGCGTCAATTAGGACAAGTCGGCGCTAATTTAGGCATTAATGTGCACCAAAGTTAGCAATGACTATAGCATCAATATTGGCTTCGAGTGTGGCACCGTCGTTAGCGCTATCTTTGGCTCCGAGTTTAGCTTCGAGTTTAGCGCCACTTTAAGCTCCTGACTTTAGCTTTGGGTTTAGTGTTGGTTTAGACACCCCTATGTTGAAGAGACTTATTTATGTCTCATCGACGATGTAAAATAGTGAAATATCAACAAGATACAAACATATCGAGGAGAGAATCACTTACATCACATCAACAAGGTATATCTACAAGTGCTCAGAAAAACACAACTCTTGGATATAACAAAGTAATGTTGATGAGACATTGAGATATCGGTAAGACAAATAAGATTGTTTCATCGATTCTCTTCAAGTATAATCAAAAGCATACACCACTAGACTGCCAGGAAGGTGAGCAACATATGCGATAGAGTGGTATACACCGCAACCCCATAGCAAGAAGCCTTGAGCAAGGCGGTAGTGCGGAAAATAGCTGAAGGGAAGGGAAAAACACCACCATACCACAACGATAATCACGAGTCTCCCTGACATGGTAGAGTTACACTGATATATAAAGAAATACCGCCGAAGGAAAATATCGATAGGATAGTGGCATATTGGCAAGAGATATTAACTTGTCTCATCTACAATAGCAACCAACATCAGAGGAACATAAGATCTAATGTCAATGAGACATTGATATATCGGTAAGACAAAGAAGATTGTCTCATCGACACTCTTCAAGTAATGATCAAAAGCATACACCACTATACCATCGGGAAGGTGCGCAACATATGCGGTAGAGCAGTATACACCGCAACCCCACAACAAGAAGCCTTGAGCAAGGAGGTAGTGTGGTAAACAACAAGGGAAGGGAAAAACACTGCCATACCGCAACGGGTATAATAAGAGACGATGGTAGTGTAGAAGTTGAGAAATCCAACTTCACAGAACACGAAGATCACCTGCATGTAAATAACCTGTCACAGAAAGGAAAAGATGGAGACAAAAAAACAAGGGTGCTTTGCAAGCTATAAGAGAAATTGTATTAACATAATGAAATAATACAAAGAGATCAATCCTTATGAAGGAGATCAAGAAACCCTAAAGTGTAACCTAAAAGGGATGCATTTAATAATTACAATAATTATTAAATCCTACAAAATGCAAACTAAGTTTATCTTAAGAGAAATATAAAAGATAACTTAATTAAAATAATTAAGTAATAAACCTTTTACTCTAACACCCCCCCTTAAGATGAACTTAGGGAGTAGCTACAAACTAAATGCATGAAAGAAATGCAACTACAAGTAGAAAGCAAACAAGGGTCCCGACAACTAGGCCTAATCAGGTACCCAAATACAACCAAATCTCTGTAAAGCAGAGTAAAGGAGAAAACCAAGTGGGAAAAAAATCCTCTCCAAAAAGAGATGAAGAAACATGTTGAAAAAACATGAAGGAAGGCCTCACAGTGACCCCCCAAGGACAACTTCCTTCACCCCAAGCATGGAACATAACAAAAGATAGCATGGCGATGCCAAAGGTTTAGTGAGGATGTCTGCAACCTGCTCCTTTATAGGAATGTACTCCAAGATGAGAGAACCATCCTGAATCAACTGCTTGATGAAGTGCATGTGGATCTCAATGTGCTTAGTCTACTGATGCTCCACTGGGTTGCAGGAAATGTGAATGGCACTCTGATTGTCACACCAAAGAATAGTGGGACTATCAAGAGGAAACCCAAACTCTATCATCAACTGTTGAAGCCATAAAATCTCCTGACTAGCTAACATTGCTACTCGGTACTCAGCCTCTATAGATGATAATGCAATAGTAGACTACTTCTTGCAAGACCATGTGATAGGACCAAAACCAAGACAAAAAAAGAGCTAGAAGTAGACTTCCGATCATTGACATAACCAGCCCAATCTAAGTCAATGAAGCCAACAATGTGAGGGGATCCTGAAGTGTAGTGAATTCCATAATGAGTGGTGCCCCGAATGTACCCCAAAATATGTTTGGTTGCTTGCCAATGGCTCTCATGAGGATCATGGGAGAATCAACAGATCAGGCCAACCGCAAAGGAAAGATTAGGACGAGAATGTGTTAGGTACACAAAACTGCCAACCAACTGCCTGTATAAAGTGGAATCCACTGAAGGAGTAGTACAAGTGGAAGAAAAAGCAACACCTGACTGAAATGGTGTGGGAGGAAGCTTGCAATCAAGCATGCCAAATCGCTGAAGCATATCAAGAGCATAATTCTGCTAAAATATGGAAATCCCATCTGAAGACTGAATAACCTGTAGACCCAGAAAAAAATACAGAAGACCGAGATTTGTCATCTCAAACTGCTCCATCAAAGCTCTATGAACACTCTAAATCATGGAGGATGAGCTACCTATAAGGATGAGATCATCAACATATAGCACAAGAATTAAAAGATCACCCTCCTAACATTGAATGTACACTGTGTGATCGGAATGAGAGTGTGTGAAGTTAGAGGAAAGCAAGAAAGATTCCATCTTCTCATACCAAGCCCGAGGGGCTTGTTTGAGAAAATATAATGAATGTCAAATTCTGCAAACCAAGGAAGATTCCTAAACAAATCACTGAGGCTGCTCCATATAGATCTCCTCATCTAGGTCTCCATGCAGGAAAGTACTCTTCACATCCATCTAAAACACTGTCCATCCCTATGAAGCTACAAGTGAAAGTACAAAGCGAATAGAATTCATCTTAGCGATAGGAGAAAAGGTCTTAGAGTAGTCAATACCCTCCACCTGAGAAAACCCCTTCGCAACAAGACGTGCCTTATATTTATCCATAGAACCATCTGCAATATACTTGGTACGATACACCTACTTGCATCGAACCAACTTTCTTCCCTTAGGAAGAGGACAAAGATCCCAAGTATGATTCTTCATCAAAGAAGAATACTCCTCATCCATGGCCCTATCCCACTCAAGGTGACCTATTGCCTCTAAAAACTTCTGAGGATCATCCAAAATGGAATGACTCAAAAGAATAGAACCAGATGTCTGAGCATGAGTACGAAGAGTATCTGATGAATCACTTGCCAAAGAACCAGCTGCCTCAATAGTAACACGGGCCCACCTAGGAAAAGGTTGAGTGGCTATTCATGGTGGAGATGGTGGATCATCATATGCATCATCCTCAAGAGATAAGTAATCCTCAAGAGATGAAGAGTGAGGAGTAGGCAGTGAAGGAGAATCTGTTGATGGAGAATCCATCAAAAGAAAGTGCTCATCAAGCTGGACATCTCACCGAAACAAGACATCTCTAGAATTAGGATAAAACAACCTATATGCCTTAACATCCTCAAAGTAGCCAACAAATATAAGTGCTCGACTCTTCTTCTCCAAGGCTTTCCGGTGAGCATCAGGAATAAATTCCCAAGCCTCACTACCAAAAACTCATAATGTAGAAATATTAGGCTTGACATGAGTCCAAGCCTCCTTAGGAGTCATATGTCATAATACTTTATGAGGCATCCAATTATAAATATAATTGGCACAATTGACTGCCTCAGCCCAAAATGAAGAACTCATAGCTTGAGACTATATCATACAATTTTCCATCTCCCGTAAGGTTTTGTTCTTTCTCTCAGCAACACCATTCTATTAAGGGATGTCAGGGACTGTCAACTGATGCTACAAACCATGATCAGTGCAAAAATCCCTGAAAGCCTGATTAACATACTCCCCCCATTATCTGTGTGTATCCTCCTGATAGAAAGACTAGACTGCTTCTCTACAAATGTCTTAAAGATCCTGAATGAATCAAAGACATTAGACTTGTACTTAAGAAAGTACACTCATGTGTGTTTGGAGAAGTCATCAATAAAAGTGAGCACATATCGGGCCCCTAAAAAAGGAGTGGAAAAAGACATAAGGTCACTATGGACCAACTCCAAGGGTGCCTTACCACGTGTGGCTCAACCCATAGGAAATGAATCCTAATGATGTTTTCCAAGTGCACAACCACGACAAACACTATCAGTACAGGAAATCTTAGGGAGCCCAATCACAAGTGCCTGTGTACCCATCTGTTGTAGATATTTGTAATTGACATGGCCAAAATGCTCATCCCAAAGCCTACTGACTGAGTTTGCATGTGCTATACGAGAGGAACCTGAATTGTTTGAACTCTCAAAGCCATCAAATCTATATAAACGAGATGCAAAATCAACAGTCCCAATAGCCACAACCAAATCAAGATCATGAAGGTCTCAAATAACCACATCATGTGGTGAGAACTCAACTGTCTTACTAGAGCCAAAATGGAAAATCTGATAAACAGAAAGGTTTGTCGAAATGTCAAGAACTAGAAGCACATCTTGAAGACAACCACCATCTAATGAAATAGTACCTAAACCCTGAACTAAAAAGTGTGATGAGTCACCAACTACAATATGTGTAGTGCCACTAGGGGCAAGTGAGGTGACAAACTCATGTGTGTGTGTCATATAGTGAGAAGCACCAGAATCTAGATTCCAAGTGGATCCTGAAGGAAAGGCTCGTGCAAAAAGAGCATGACCTTTCCTTGTGGGTTGGGAAGGAGACTAAGGTGAGTTGATATTATGCTACTGCATGGCTTCCTCTAAAGCCTCTAATCATTTCCATCACCTGGAAACTAGATGTCCTTCCTTGCCACAAAAACTGATAGGATCACCTAATTTCTTTGTAGTCTTGGAGGAAGACTCACCAGACTTTGAAGATTTTCCTTGTTTAGGATAGGACTGTGGTTTTGAATCAGTCTTAGGAGGTGGCTTAGAGGAACTCTCACTACCTGTTGAATCTATCTTGGACTTCAGTTTCTGCTTCTTTTTCTCTTTAGATGATTGAGCTACCAATGTTTGGTTCTTAGATCCTGTTAGAGCATCCAACTATGAAATATGGGCCTGCTCTTGTGTCAACCAATCACAGAACACCTCAAAAGTAGGCATGGTAAAGTGTGCACCCAATGCATCCATGGTGGAATAAAATTTCAAAGAGAATATCTGAAAAGGACCTCGAAGCTTAGAAAAAATCAAGTAAATACACTCCTCATCTATTTTGTTCTTACCACAACCCTGTAACAATGACCTGAGTGATTTAAACTTCATCAAAAAATCCTCAATGGTAGGATATGAATTAGGTACTAAGGAAGTCAATTCGGCCTCAATCTAAAGTGCTCAAAATTGATTAATGGTGCCAAAGAGAGTTTGAAACTTCAACCACATAGCCCGAGGAGTTATACAACCCTCTAGATGGAATAGAAGACTATCTGAAACATGCAAGGATAACAAACCCATGGCTTCATCCATTCTGTTCTTGTGTTGAAAAACCTCAAATGGCCTTGTTAACTATGGTTGAACATCATCCAAGCATGACCATAACCCTTTTGACATGAGAAGTCTGGTCATTTGTGCCTTCCAGGTGTGATAATTGTGTGGGGTAAAGTGCTCAATAGAAGAAGAGTCTGCCATAATGAATGAGCTTTAAAATGTTTTATGAAAGGAGGTTTCTGGTTTACTGATGTAAAGTACAAAAAGCAAGAAAAAAATAACCCCCCACAACACAAGAACCCAAACCCCAGTACAAATTTTAAAGCTGAAAAGCTAGAAAAAGCAAAATATGCTTCAAAAAATGGTTTTTGTACCTGATATATTTTATGATGAAATAAATTGTAGATCTCAAAAGAGCGCAAAACCACCTTTCCAACGCCTATTCATTTGCACAAAATGGATTCCAGATGCAAAACTTACACCCTTGGAAGTGCAAAAAACATGTTTTGGATTTAACAAGCGAAAAAGGCATCAAAACAAAAAAATAAAAATAGAAAGTTCCTACACCACTAGATCCTTCTTTGAATCAACTTTTCGGTGACATCTCATTTTTGAAAAACGGAGATCATACACCCAATTTACGCCTGATTTACCGAAAAAGGTAAAAGAAACATAAAAAAGGGGCCCTGGTGGATCCCTGGTTGCTCTGCTCATCCTGGCGGCACTTGGGTGATGCGGCGGTGGTATGATGGTGGCCGGCCAATGGTGGCTAGCCAGCTAGCCGATGGAGGTGGCAGCCCAACGGTAAATGCTTGTGGCCGCCGCCCCTGCTGGTGGTCGCTTGGCTGAGCAGCGGCGGGGAGCCTTTAAAACTAGGAGCACGCTTTTAAAAAGCACTTTTTTTTATTTTTTGAAAATTTTTGCAAGGAAACGCGTGCCCTGGGGTCTACACGGCCCTGGGGAAAAAATAAATTCCTTCTGAGCCAACTGCACCTAAACTAGACGAATTATATATCGAAAAAATTGGAAATGGCCTCTTGAGCGCAACCATGCCAGTTTGGGCTCAAACCGTACAAAATAAAAAAGTATGCCTTGAATCAAAAAAGGAAAACCCCAAACCCTCGAAGCTCCAAAATTCCCTCAAAACATGAATAGGAGAGAAACAAGTCTGGAGCTCTAATAACATGTAGAAGTTAAGAAAGCCAACTTCACAAAACCTGAAGATCACCTTCATGCAAATAACCTGTCACAAAAAGGAAGAGATGGAGACAAAAAGCAAGGGTGCTTTGCAAGCTGTAAGAGAAATTGTATTAAAAGAATGAAATAATACAAAGAGATCAATCCTTATGAAGGAGATCAAGAAACCCTAAAGTGTAACCTAAAAGGGATTCATTTAATAATTTTTAAATGGCTACAAAATGCAAACTAAGTTTATCTTAAGAGAAATATAAAAGGTAACTTAATTAAAATAATTAAGTAATAAAAATTTTACTCTATCACGCCCCTTAAGATGAAATTAGGGTGTAGCTACAAACTAAATGCATGAAATCAATGCAACTACAAGTTAGAAAGCGAATAAGGTTTCCGAAAACTAGGCCTGATTAGGTACCCGAATACAACCAAATCTCTGTAAAGTGGAGAAAAGGAGAAAACCCAGTTGGAAAAAAATCCTCTCCAAAAAGAGACGAAGAAACATGTTGAAAAAACATGAAGGAAGGAAGGCCTCACAGTGACCCCCCAAGGACAACTTCCTTCACCCCAAGCATGGAGCGCAACTGAAGATAGCACGGCGATGCCAAAGGTTTAGTGAAGATGTCTGCAACCTGCTCCTTTGTAGGAATGTACTCCAAGATGAGAGAACCATCCTGAATAAACTGCCTGATGAAGTGCATGTGGATCTCAATGTGCTTAGTCCACTGATTCTCCACTGGGTTGTGGGAAATGTGAATAGCACTCTGATTGTCACACCAAAGAATAGTGGGTCTATCAAGAGGAAACCCAAACTCTGTCATCAACTGTTGAAACCATAAAATCTCCTGACTAGCTAACATTGTTGCTTGGTACTAAGCCTCTATAGATGATAATGCAATAGCAAACTACTTCTTGCAAGACCATGTGATAGGACCAAAACCAAGACAAAAAACAAAGCCAAAAGTAGACTTCTGATCATTGACATCACCAGCCCAATCTAAGTCAATGAAGCCAACAATGTGAGGGGATCCTAAAGTGTAGTGAATTCCATAATGAGTGGTGCCCCAAATGTACCCCAAAATATGTTTGGTTGCTTGCCAATGGCTCTCATGAGGATCATGGGAGAACCAACAGACAAGGTCAACCGCAAAGGAAAGATCAGGACAAGAATGTGTCAGGTACAACAAACTGCCAACCGACTACCTGTATAAAGTGGAATCCACTGAAGGAGTAGTACAAGTGGAAGAAAAAACAACACCTGACTAAAATGGTGTGGGAGCAGGCTTGCAATCAAGCATGCCAAATCGCTAAAGCATATCAAGAGCATACTTCTACTGAAATATGGAAATCCCATCCAAAAACTGAATAACCTATAGACCCAGAAAAAAATATAGAAGACCAAGATCTATCATCTCAAACTGCACCATCAAAGCTCTCTGAACACTCTGAATCATGGAGGTTGAGCTACCTATAAGGATGATATCATCAACATATAGCACAAGAATCAAAATATCACCCTCTTGACATTGAATGTACACTGTGTGATCGGAATGATAGTGTGTGAAGTGAGAGGAAAGCAAGAAAGAGTCCATCTTCTCATACCAAGCCCGAGGGGCTTGTTTGAAACCATATAATGAATGTCGAAGTCTACAAACCAAGGAATAATTCTGCACAAATCCATGAGGCTACTTCATATAAATCTCCTCATGTAGGTCTCCATGCAAGAAAGTACTCTTCACATCCATTTCAAACACTATCCATCCCTGTGAAGCTGCAAGTGAAAGTACAAAGTGAATAGAATTCATCTTGGTGATAGGAGAAAAGGTCTCGGAGTAGTCAATACCCTCCACTTGAGAAAACCCCTTCGCAACAAGATGTGCCTTATACTTATTGATAGAACCATCTGCAACATACTTGGTACGGTACACCCACTTGCATCGAACCAACTTTCTTCCCTTAGGACGAGGACAAAGATACCAAGTATGATTCTTCATCAAAGAAGAATACTCCTCATCCATGGCCCTATCCCACTCAAGGTGACCTGTCACCTCTGAAAACTTCTGAGGATCATCCGAAATGGCATGACTCAAAAGATTAGAACCAGATGTCTGAACATGAGTACGACGAGTATCTGAAGGATTAGCTGCCTCAACAATAACATGGGCCCACCTAGGAAAATGTTGAGTGGCTAGTGGTGGTGGAGATGGTGGATCATCATCTTTGTCATCCTCAAGATATAAGTAATCCTTAAGAGATGAAGAGTGATGAGTAGGCAGTGAGGGAGAAGCTGGTGATGGAGAATCCATCAGAGGAAAGCGCTCATCAAACTGGACATCTCACCGAAACAAGACCTCTCTGGAATTAGGATCAAACAATTTGTATGCCTTAACATCCTCACAGTAGCTAACAAATATGAGTGGTCAGCTCTTCCTCTCCATGGCTTCCCGTTGAGCATCAGGAATAAATGCCCAAGCCTCACTACCAAAAACTCATAATGTAGAAACATCAGGCTTGACATGATTCCAAGCCTCCTCAGGAGTCATATGTCACAATGCTTTATGAGGAATCCAATTCTGAATATAATTGACACAATTGACTGCCTCAGCCAAAAATGAAGAACTCGTAGCTCGAGACTGTATCATACAATTTTCCATCTCCCGTAAGGTTTTGTTCTTTCTCTCAGCAACACCATTCTACTGAGGGATGTAACGTACTGTCAACTGATGTTGCAAACCATGCTTAGTGCAAAAATCCCTAAAATTCTGATTAACATACTCCCCCCATTATTTGTGCGTATCCTCCCAATAGAAAGACCAGACTGCTTCTCCACAAATGTCTTAAAGATCCTGAATGAATCAAAGACATCAGACTTGTACTTAAGAAAGTACACCCATGTGCATCTGGAAAAGTCATCAATAAAAGTGAGCACATATCAAGCCCCTGAAAAAGGAGTGGAAAAAGACATAAGGTCACTGTGGACCAACTCCAAGGGTGCCTTACCACGTGTGGCTCTACCCGTAGGAAAAGAATCTCGGTGATGTTTTCCAAGTGCACAACCACGACAAACACCATCAATACAAGAAATATTAGGGAGCCCAATCACAAGTGCCTGTGTACTCATCTGTTGTAGATATCTATAATTGACATGGCCAAAACACTCATTCCAAAGCCTGCTCACTGAGTCTATATATGCTATAAGAGAGAAACCTAAACTATTTGAACTCTCAAAGCCATCAAATCTATATAAGCGAGATGCAAAATCAACATTCCCAGTAGCCACAACCAAATCAGGATCATGAAGGTCTCAAACAACCACATCATGTGGTGAGAACTCAACTGTCTTACTAGAGCTAGAATGGAAAATCTGATAAACAGAAAGAAGGTTTGTCGAAATGTCAGGAACTAGAAGCACATCCTGAAGACAACCACCATCCAATGAAACAATACCTAAACCCTGAACTAAAAGGTGTTCTGAGTCACCAACTGCAATATGTGTAGTGCCACTAGGGGCAAGTGAGGTGACAAACTCCTATGTGTGTTTCATATGGTGAGAAGCACCAAAATCTAGAATCCAAGTGGATCATAAAGGCAAGGCTCATGTAGAAAGATCATCACCTTTCCCTGTTGGTTGGGAAGGAGACTGAGGTGAGTTGATATTATGTTGCTGCATGGCTTCCTCTAAAGCCTCTAATCGTTTCCAACACCTGGAAATTGGATTTCCTTCCTTGCCACAGAAACTGATAGGATCACCTCATTTCTTCATAGTCTTGGAGGAAGACTCACTAGACTTTGAAGATTTTCCCTATTTAGGATAGGACTGTGGTTTTGAATCAGTCTTAGAACATAGCTTGGAGGAACTCTCACTGAGTGTTGAATTTGTCTTGGGCTTTAGTTTCTACTTCTTTTTCCCTTTAGATGATTGAGCTACCAATGTTTGGTTCTTAGATCCTATTAGAGCATCCAACTGTGAAATATGGGCCTTCTCTTGTGTCAACCGATCACATAACACCTCAAAAGTAGGCATGGTAAAGCGTGCACCCAATGCATCCATGGTGGAATAAAATGTCAAAGAGAATATCTGAAAAGGACCTCGAAGCTTGGAAAAATCAAGTAAATACACTCCTCATCTATTTTGTTCTTACCACAACCTTGTAACAATGACCTGAGTGATTTAAACTTCATCAAAAAATCCTCAATGGTAGGATATGAATTAGGTACTAAGGAATTCAATTCGACCTCAATCTAAAGTGCTCGAAATTGATTAATGGTGCCAAAGAGAGTTTGAAACTTCAACCACATAGCCCGAGGAGTTATACAACCCTCTAGATGGAATAGAAGACTATCTGAAACATGCAAGGATAGCAAACCCATGGCTTGATCCATTTTGTTCCTCTATTGAAAAACCTCAAATGGCCTTGTTAACTATGGTTGAACATCATCCAAGCATGACCATAACCCTTTTGACATGAGAAGTCTGGTCATTTGTGCTTTCCAGGTGTGATAATTGTGTGGGGTAAGGCGCTCAATAGAAGAAGAGTATACCATAATGAATGAGTTTTAAAATGTTTTATGAAAGGATGTTTCTGGTTTATTGATGTGAAGTACATAAAGCAAGAAAAAAATACCCCCCCACAACACAAGAACCTAAACCCCAATACAAATTTTAAAGTTGAAAAGCTAGAAAAAGAAAAATATGCTTCAAATAATGCTCTATGTACCTGATATATTTTATTATGAAATAAATTTCAGATTTGGAAAGAGCGCAGAACCACCTTTCCAACTCCTATTCGTTTGTGCAAAACGGAGTCTAGACGCAAAAGTTACGCCCTTGGAAGTGCAAAAAACATGTTCTGGCTTTGACAAGCGAAAAATGAATCAAAACGGAAAAATCAGAAAAAAAATCCTACACCACTGGATCCATTTTCAAATCAACTTTCTAGCGATTTCTTGTTTTAGTAAAACGGAGATCGTATGGCCGATTTACCAAAAGAGATAAAAAAAACATTAAAAGGGGGCTCGGGTGGCTCCCTAGTTGCTCCGCTCATCCTCTCAGGCGATGCGACAGTGGTGTGCCAGTGGGTGATTGGCAGTGGCTAGGTAGCCGGCCGGCGGAAGCCCAACGGTAAATGTTGGTGGCCACTTGGCTGAGCAGTGGTGGGGGGCCTTTAAAACTGGGAGCGCGCTTTTAAAAAGTACTTTTTTTAGTTTTTTCTAAATTTTATTTTATTTTTTTGAAAATTTTTGCATAGAAACGCATGCCCTGGGGTCTATACGGCCCTGGGGCAAAAAAAAAAATCCTTCTGAGCCAACTACATTGAAACTAGGTGAATTATATATCAAAAAAATTGGAAATGGCCTCCTGAGCGCAACCGTGTCAGTTTGGGCTCAAACTGCACCAAATAAAAAAGTATGCCCTGAATCAAAAAAGGCAAACCCCAAACCCTCAAATCTCCAAAATTCCCTCAAAACATGAATAGGAGAGCAGCAGGTCTGGAGCTTTGATACTGCGTAGAAGTTGAGAAAGCCAAGTTCACAGAACTTGAAGATCACCTGCATGCAAATAACCTGTCACAGAAAGGAAGAGATGGAGACAAAAAAGAAAGGGTTCTTTGTAAACTGTATGAGAAATTGTATTAATAGAATGAAATAATACAAAGAGATCAATCCTTATGAAGGAGATCAAGAAACCCTAAAGTGTAACCTAAAAGGGATGTATTAAATGTCTACAAAATGCAAACTAAGTTTATCTTAAGAGAAATATAAAAGGTAACTTAATTAAAATAATTAAGTAATAAACCTTTTACTCTAACAGGTAGTATGGTAATTGTGGCATCATTACAACTCTAATAAACATACAATCATTTGATTATAGCCTTCCAAAATACTCTAAAACTCTAATAAACATACTCTAAAAATTTCATCAAAATCTTATTTTCAGGCATAGCTCGCCATAATGGAGTTATCATCTTAATAAACATACAATAAAACCCTTGTTGAAACCTTATTTTCAGGCGTAGCCCACCAAAATGAAGAAGTGTTTCAGCAAAGAATGACAAAGAAGGGTAAGGAGATGTGTGTGATAGGAGGCATAGGATTCATTGTTGTTTATCTCATTCCTGCTCTGATCAACAAGGGTTACAATGTTTGTGCTACTATTTGTAATCCAAGTATTTAATTGACATATGTTTGCATAATCTCAAATTCCTTCAGATGCTTTTGAAGTATCAATCTATCCTATATAGGGTTTAGAATGACTTCTTTTAATTTAAAAAAATAAATCAGATGCTTTTGAAGTATCGATGTGTCCTATATAGGGTTTAGAATAATTTATTTTAATTTTTTTTTTTTTTTAAATGATGTATTTTCCTGTGATTAGATAATGTGGAGATCTCCTAAATCTGCCCTAGCACACTGTCTTCTTTCGCATTGTGTTCATTACTCCAGCTACTAGGGTTTTGCATTTGACATCTTTAATATCTTCATGATAGTGGCTTTTAAATAGATCTAAGTCTTTTCTTTAATCTTTATCATGGTAACCCTTGAGTTCCATAATCCACCTTCAATCTCTTCTAAGAACGTTGTCTTAAGCTAGACTATATAGTATGCATATAAAGCAAGTCCTTGATACCTACCATTGTTCCAAACCACCACTCACCGCCTTGCTTAAAATGTTGCCTCCATAAGCACAATGACATGTTTTAAAATCATGGTTGCCAGTGATTGACCATTAAGGTCACTAATTTCATCAAGATACAATGATATTTTTGTCTTCAAACTTAAGGCATTATGCAAGATAACATTGTGAATTGTTTGTTGTGTACAATTTGATTTTCTTGCACATTTATTGTCTTGCTAACTGCCTTTAAGACTAGATATTGCACCATCAGCTACAATCTCAAACAACTCACTCACTGTCACTTGAAGATTCCTTTCATGAGTATCCTTGTATAAAATCAAACTATGCCCTATAGACTGCCTACTTACTTACTAATATAGGGGACTCATTGTTTCATGGTATTTTGAGTTTTATTTAGAAGGGGTTAATATGTGGCATTTTTATGTGCAGGAAGAATAGATTGTGATGCAATGTTTGGGTATGGATGGTTCAGGAAAAATTGGATTGCTATAAGTGTCATAACCAGGTTGGATTGTACCTTGAGGCAGTCTGAAACACTTCTAGGTGTTTTCGCTTTGAAGCAGAACATGTGTGTAGGAATTTCCAAATATCCGATAGAGGAAGTTCCTACATTCTAAAGATAAAATTATAAATCTGCTTATCCAATTTTTTATCCAACCTGACATCTTTAATATCTGATAGAAAAAATTTGTACATTCTAAAGATAAAATCATAAATTTGCTTGTCTTTGTACAATCTCTCATTTGAATTGTTTCTTTAACAATTTTAGGTCCACGTCCACGTACATATCTTCTTCTTTTGCTAGTTGAACTCTCAAGCTCTGCATTTGCTCCAATCTCCATCTAAAATAATAAAAAACATGCATTAATTTTTTATTGTACCTTGAGCTGGTGTGAAACACTTCTGGGTGTTTTCACTCTAAAGCAGAACTTGTGTGTAGGAATTTCCAAATATCCGACAAAGGAAGTTCCTACATTCTAAAGATATATTCTATGAAACATTCCTTATTTTCTATGAAATAGTGTATATATTCTTGTACTTGTAAATATTCTTTTACTGTTATGTCTATTAAAGAAAACAAAGTTTGAATAAAAAATGCTTCACCCTTTTTTGTAAGTGAGTATGTGAATTATTGTTTAAGGAAAAATTTTATAGTGTTTACATTTTCAGTTTACTAGTTTCAAATCTTCAATTGCTATGTATATAAAATTGTATGTGCTCTTTATCTCTAATGACATAAAATAGTAATGTCATCAGAACCAGGGTTTTCAATTTCAGCACCATCATTGTCCACACTTTTCATATCCTGTTCACTTTTAAGTACAATCATTAAAATTTTATTTTTATTTCTTGTCCCAGTTAATCTTGATTCCTTTCAGCACAACACAATAGGTTGCATGTTAAATTTCAAACATTTTCTTTGCATTTTTATTTTATATATTATTTTCTCAGTGCATCATTATGTAACAACATTTTCACTTTTGAGATATACAGTAAAAATAAATGAAAGCACATGTTTTATTTGTCAAGGGAAATGTATGGTGAATACCCTATGTCTTTCAAATAAGTGTGCATGCGAAATAATACATAACTGATTGAATCTAATTTTCTACTGTACAATTGTTTTTTTATGCGAAGGCTGCAACAACTTATCATGGATTAGTTTTGGCTAAGAAACAAGGTGTTTCTAAACTATGGCTAGAGGGGGACTATCTTAATGTGATTAATTATCTCATGATGAAATGTCCTCCTTCATGGTCAATTGCCAATTTTATTAATGACTCGATATCTATTATTAACTCTTTTGAGGAGATCAAAATCACACATGTTTTTCCTGAAGCGAACATGATGGCTGATGGGGTTGCCAACATGGGAATGGTTGAGAGATCTAAGTGGGATTCTTTTGAATCGCTACCTCTAAATCTGAAGTGTATTTCTAATGATGACTAGTTGGCTTGTTTCTAGGCAAGATGTTCTCGGGGAAAGCTTTTTCATTATGATTTTATGTTGGGTTTTACACGTCGACCCTTTGCTCTTTCAGGCCCATAGACTATTTAGTCTCATGGATGTCATTAAAATCTTTCATTTCATTTCATTATTCTTTCCTTGGTTTCCGTAGAAGGATGGACTTGCAGTTTTGGCAGGTTTGTACTTGGAATGATAAGCCCACACGTATTGTGGGTGTTTGTTGTATTGTTTTGAGTAGCGCCTGGTTCATTTTGCTTTTTCATTTCTTCCAGGTGTTCTTGGGTTTTCTTTTTTTTCCTATCCCTATGGGTGGTGACCGTTGCAGAATTGAGTCGAGTTCCTATGAAGAGTTTCAAAAAAATGCTACTATGTAGGAGCACTTGGAATTGGGCGGGGGGCGGGTTGGGGGGGGGGGGTTACTCAATTTATCTAGACAATTCAAGGCCCGGACCCTAATGTAACAGATTTCTTTGTGAAAGGATGGAATGGGAGGTCTCTGCATTACTAGGGAATTGATTTTCGAAATGATGAGGATTTTATTGTGAAGGTAACTGGTCCTTCAGTTGTTGGGAGAAAGTTTTTCAGAGACATGGGAGAGGCTAAGAAGGCTTTTGTGAATTTCTTTAAACATGACAAGAGGAAGAAGATTAAGGAAATTGGAAGTGGAGGTTATGCTAGGAAGTCCCTAAATCCACTTTGGAGGGACCTCATGTTGGCCATTATGCACTACTTCACCCTTGAAGGTAAATTCTATGTGGTTTACAATCACCATTTTATGCTCTTAAATCATTTTAGGCATAATGTTTCAATCTTGTTTCCTTTTTACCTATTTTAGTCTATGGAGAAGAGTATTGAAGACCACAGAAAGAACCCTAATAAGGCATTTCTTCATCAAGAGCTTATGTGTTTGATTTTTGCTCATATCAAGCCAAAGTTGATCTCGATCTCCCCTAAAACTCTTGGTAAGAAGGGAGTTAAAAATGATGGGTATGAAACAAGGGACTCTGCTGGTGAATGGGTTAGTAGTTCAAAGGAGGAAGAGTTAGAATATGAGGATATGTCTACTGATGAAGGAGGCTCTAAGGAAAGGGATGAGGAATCAGAAGAATGGGTAAGGACTATGAGATTGATGTGGAGTTGTGGGAGACTATGGCTAATTCTGTTAGAAAATCTTCGAAGGGGAAAACCAAATGCATGAAGAAAGTTAAAGCTTCGACCAAAAGGAAAATTGAGATAGGCACTGAGGTGGTTTCTCCTAGTTCGAATGTGAATCCCATATTGTATTTTGGAAAAGAGGGTTTGAAGGGTTGTCATTATATGGGTGATGAGGGTTTGAAGGGTTGTCATCCTATGGGTGATGTGGATCCTTTAAATTTTGATTGTGTTCAGAATGCCTTGTTGGGGAACCCTATTCCTGGTAAGGATGGTCTGCTAGAGAGCTCCCCAGTGCAAGGGCTTAAGGTGTCAGTTAATTTGGGTGGTCAGTTGAATGGCCCTATTGATATGGGTAACTCTAAGATGGAGGTGAAGCCTAATGAGACTGGCCCCATGGATATGCAAGGGATTGATGCGGTTAACTGTTCTCAGGATTTTTTTGTGTGGAGAAGGAAGTGAAGAAGGAATGTCTAGAGGCATTAGATGATTTGGAGAATCTGCCAGATAAGGAGAGGATAAAGGTGGATGTTGTGGAGGTCGAGGATTCCCCAACCAAAGAAGAGGATGAACATAATAGGGATTGTTCTGATGCCCTTGTTGACTTGGAGCAGAAGGTTCAGCCTCCGATTAACTAGGATGAAATTGACATGAATATGTTTTGTAGAATGACCAAAGATGGGATGAGAAACTTGCTTTCCCTGGTTAGGTGGTTATTTTCTGAGGTTAAGGAGCTCAATCTTTAGATGAAAAATTGGTAGGATGTTTGTGTTGCTATGCTAAGAGGTAACCAAAAGGAGTGGGAAATAAAAAGCAAAGTGAAATCAATGCATATTAAGCTTGATAAGCTACTGGCCGATGATGATTGTTTGGGGGTTTCTCATGAGGAAATAATTTCCTCTTTGGAAGTTATTGTTAATAAAATGTTAGAGGACAAAGTGGCAAGTCTGTAGGATAAAATGGGAAAGATGTCCGAGGACTTGAAAATGGTGGTCAATATCAACAATAACTCTTTGAAGACCACTGTTATGGGTATTTCTATTATGAATGAGAAAGCGCTGAATTGGACTAGAAAACCGCTTGACTTGGGTAATATGGAGGAAAGGGTTGAAGAGATTAGTGGCTCTTACCTAGTGGAGAAAGCAGAAGCTTCTACTCCTATGCTAGAGAAGGATATGCAGGAAAGTTTGTGCCTTAAGATGAGGAGAAAGATGAAAAAGAGGGTTGTTCTTGCTATTGAGGAGCTGAAGGATGTTATCGGTATGCATGAGGAGGTCATCAAGGAGAACATGGCCTCAGCTAATGTTTTAGATAATTTGTTGTAGTTGGTGCTTCCTTTTTTGGTTCAGTAGGTTTGCTGATGTTTTTTGCTTTTGGGTTTGCTAATGAGTTGCTAATTTTCCATCGTATGTCAGCTTTTTGGTTTTTTGGGTTGTTGGGCTTAGTGGTTTAATTTCTCTTACAGCTTGGCATCATTGTAAAGGGTTTCGGGGCCCCTTCAAAACCTATTTTTCCTTATCAAAAACTGATTGACTATGATTTTCTACTATACAATTTTTTTTTATGCGCTTTTTACTTTTTGCATGTGGATTACCCTCAGAAAGAGACTACTTATCTTTTCTTAAATGAAGCCTTTATATTTCCTATCTACGAAAGGAATTTACTACTTGACAATAGGTTCATGAACTTCATACAAATTAAGATTGGTGTAAAAGGCCATCCATGCAAATGTTGTTTGGTCTAGAATTATAATGGAAAATCAGAAAACTTGCTAGGAGAATAAAACAGGTTTTCAATTGTCCAAGTACAACATAATATTACTAAAGCATTTCAAAAATTAGGCACTTCAAATTCATGGATCTCCTTGGAGGTCACCCACCTAACATAAGAATAGTAAATTAGTATGAACCTTTAGTCATAAATTAAAATGCAATATAATATCTCTATGTCTCTCACACATGAATGTTTCATATAACCACATACCTTGTAAATGATGACAATTGACTTATGGCATTCCTTAAGTCAACTGTAAGACATGAATCCCCCCTAATTGCTAATGACATGATATGCTATCAAACACATTTATGAAAAGGTCATTAGTAATTTTTTATCACACAACAAAATATCAAAATAAATTTAGTGCTTAATCAATGTTGTCTCATCTATTTCCACCCACTTTCCTCTCAATGATTTAGTATTTCTATGTCATCCATGTCCTCTCTCCATGGCCTCCTTTGTGAATAAAAATGTTTCCATAGAAGCTTTCACCACACTACCGCCGAGAAGGAAGAAGAAACTTGCGAGACGGTGGTAAAAACCGCTCTACTACACCGAGCTAATGAAGGAGCCGCGAGACAGCGGTGGTCACTACACTACCTTACACCAATGGTAGAAGACTTGCGGGATTCACCGCAACCCCGCCAAGAATAGAAGGAAGACTCGTGTGCCGCCACAAAAGCTTTCACCACACTACCTCCGAGAAGGATGAAGCACTCATGACTACTCAGAAACCACTCTTACCAATAATTCGCTTCGATATATAACAAATAATCATTGAGGTTGATACCGATTTCATGATATAGATCTAAGCATGGCATGAGAGGTATCATCTGATTATCAGAATTAAATAGCTTAAATATCTTGGTGGAAGAGGCTGTACTGAGATGAGAGAGACATTAGGCAATCGAGATAACCGGGATTTATTTTATGCATACACCATAGGTAAGGTTATAATTTTTTTTTCTTGGTTGAATTCGTGATTGTTTATTGCTCTTTGTATTGCATTATAAATTGTAAAACCTTTGAGAAACCAACAAAAAATTTTACCCTACCCATTTCAGCTTTGGCTCAAAATATTATAGCACGAAGCCAGGATGCACGAAGGAAGTCCGATGAGGAGAGTACATGGGTATTTGAATTTGCTCATAAGATTATATCAAATTTATTAAATGATATTTAAATTTATTTATTTATGATTGGTGATAATATTTTTATTTTATTTAAGATAAATCAAAATATACAAAACTACAAATAAAAGGTTCTTTCAACACCATCACATCATGTTTGTTAAAACAGAATAAAAACCTACAGATCAAAAAGCCCTACCACAACTGCCTAAAAACTATCCAACCAACTACCACCCAAACCCCAACTATTTTCAGTATCAAAACCAAAAACAGGGCTTAACCCCTTAAGCTTATACATCAACATCTAACTTAAACAGAGTAAACTATGCAAAAAATGAGCATTGAGTTTATGTGGAAGTTCCAGAAGCGCTACCCAGATGCAATGGGCACAATTCTGTGAGCGACTTCACCTTCTTTCTCAGACGCAAACCCTTCTTCTCACATAGCTCCTCTCTGGTGATGGCTTTGATTCCCACTATTATCTCCTCAGTATCCATTAGTTCAACGCATAGTTTCAAAGCTTGCCACCCCCATTGATCTGCACCCTCTCCACACAACTTTGGTTCTTCCTTCTAGCCACCTAATGAAAGGGTGATTTATCTCTGCTATTTCCAGGTCCACACCTTCCATGCCTTCGCTCACATTATAGCATTGTCCTAGTATAGCCCATTCCAGGATACTCTCCATGTTCACTAAGAAATCCCTATGCACCAACGCTTTCATCACTTTCCTTACAACCTCCACGGACTCTCCTAAGTCTAGTCTCCATGACATTATCAGAGAGTATATATCCATATTATTCCGATATTCATCCTTCAAATCTTCAAAGCCATTACCCAGAATGATTTGCACAGATTGCGCCACCTTCACATCCTTGTACAAGAACAAGCCACACAGTCTCTTCACTATCACTTTGCCAACAAAATGATCTAATTTCCTCCTCACTTTCATAGTGAAGTTGGCCTCCATTTCTTCTCTAGTACATTAGCCACTAGACTACTTCACACTGCCATCCTAACACTCTCCTTACTCCTGCAAACCAAGAAGCACTAAAGGAAATGCAAGGAAAAAATTCATTACATAGAAAATTGTTGGCCACATCACCATTAATGTCGAACGTACGTCCTATGCTGGGAGCAAAACCTTCATCAATGCTTCATGTCCTTCAAGAATTTTGAAAAACATTCCTCTACTTACGCACTAACACCATCTTGCATTAAATGCAATGGACAAAAATTACTCTAAAGAAACTCCTCTAAAATCCTCAATTATAAATTCATCCACCTCTGCAAACATTAAAGCCCATTTCAAGAGGGTATCTACTTCCATATTCCTTGTTATCCTAACATGACTAATCTTATAATCCTCAAAAAGAGCTAATTCTTCGATAATTTTCCTAATCACACCCTGCAAATAATTCCTCCTTTTATTATTGCTTGGATGATTATCAAGGAATCACCCTTCACATGAATCCTTGTGGCCCCTAACTTCCTGACTAATTTAACGGGCCTAACAATATTTAAATTTTATTTGTGCATAGTTAAATTTAATTAGTATATGTTTCAGGACAAGGCCTCCAAGGCGAGGCTTGATAAACTTCATGCCACACATCGCACTGGCCAGAAAGGTTTACAAGCCTTGATCTATACATTTGTACGTATATTTAATATGTTAAATGATATTTTTTTTTTGTTTCCTTAGAAAAAGTAAATGATTGCATATTAATTAGTTTAACTAGTCCATGTGCCATGTTTTGACAGGAGGAGAAATATGGCTACCATCCAAAGCAATTTGAAAAGAATATGTTAGAAAACAAAAAGTGGAACGATTTTGTAATCTGGATGGAGAACGAGGTATCAATAGTTGAGTTTCAATAACTTAGTTGGATATTGTTGTGTTAATATGTCAATTTGTATCTCTTGTGTTGAGTTGTTTATTGATGCGTAGGATGAGTAAATAGAGCTCAAATCTTATGATTACAAGATGGTTGTTTATGTGCATGAATAAATAGTAGAAGGATGTAGATGAACTCAATTCATTTGACTTTATGCCTCTTGGCAGGCATTCCTCTTGAATCTCTAATATCAGGTGCCCAAGACTTCCTTGTAGCTTTTACCTTTCGTTGTCGCCTTTCCTCTTCACTATCAAACTCGTCTCCTTTTTCCTTATCTGCATTTTTGGCTTTAGCTTCTAATTCATCCCATGTTTTACCTTCTTCCTCTTCAAAATCTTCTTCTTCTTCTTCTTCCTCATCTGACTCCACAAGAGATTCATCTTATGAACCTTCCTCATCTGATTTTGATTCCTCTTCTACATCAGAGGGTTTGTATCCTTGATCTGACTCTTCTGAATTATCAAAATCAGAATCACTAGCTTCCATATTCAAAAATTTCCAACCACCATCTTCAATAAATTTATCTGAATCATCAGTAATAGTCTTCAAACTTGGCTGCCAGTTCAAGTTCATTCTGCTTTCATAATACTTTATATCCATGGAGTTCAACCATTCCTTGATGCCATCAAGTGAAGATTGAGGAATGGCATACATGTGAAGTACATCCCGCTTGAAGTCTTTGAAAACAATAGCCATATCAAATTCCTTTTTCCCAAGTCCTACTCTCTCAAGGTTAACAATTCTCAATCTCACTAATAGCAATTACTAAGAAAGGTAATTCCACCATCTCTTCGAAATAGTTTACCATAAGAACAATAAAAGCAGAGGCTTTGAAAGGAAATCCATGAAAACCAAGCTCTCTAAATGGTATATCAAACTCTAGTTCAAATTATTTTAGATGAGATTTCTCCCATAGCTCTCTTACTCACTTGAAAAATCCTTGAAACTCTAGCTTCTTAACATTCAAAAGATAAATGGAATATCCTCAACACCTAGTAGAGCTATCCAAAAAAGCTAGCTAAAAACACAAACATGCTCCTGCACATAATGGCCTAATGGCTGGTTGTCATAGAAGTCAAACTACCAAAGTAACAACACTAATTGAGTTAACATATATGCATCATTTGCATAAACAGCTAAAATGTGTAACAAATGTTAGTCAATACATTGAATTTTGAGATGTGTTGAAATAATTAAAAAAAAAAATGTTTTGGGGAAAATATCAGCAACGTGGGGGAAGAAAGCATTAACCCTAATAAAAACATTTTTTGTTGTTCTTGATACACCATCTGTAAGTTTTCCTTGGATGACAGTACTGAATTTCTACATGTTGTACCCCTTAAATGTCCTACATGTTACAAATATGGAATAACAATGCACAACTTTGTATTGAGTCCAAAGGCAAAGGCATTCTGAATAAGGGTAGCCAAACTTGATAAGGATGCAGTCACTATTACACATATTGACAATCCAAAATAGTCATGTAAATACAACTGCCTGTGAAAACCATAATCAATCAAATTATGCACATTCAAATCTAAGTTTGAAAGATTGCATTTCAATCCATGTATCTAATTCCTTGTTGAAGATTGAGGGTGTCAACAACAAAGCTAGAATATCTCTCCTTCAACCATAGCTAGTTTTAAAGAGTAGTATTTCCAAATTCAAATCCACTTCTTAGCTAAGGAAAGGAGGTAGGATTGTCAAGTGCTACCTCAAACAGAGAAGGCCATAGAAAACATTGAAATAGAAGATCCAATAAGTGAGATGTAACATAGTTGTAGACCATAGATAATCAAAATTCTTGCAATGCACAGATGCTTGTGATACAAACAAAAGGTTCTTACACATTGGATGAATAGATCCTCATCAAAATGACCAGAAATAAATTTTGAATTTGTAAGTAAACTCTGACAGTCAAGAAAAACAGTCATAAAAATTGGAAGTAAACTTTGGAAGACATGTAGGTGAACTTAATTCATCTGACTTTATGCCTCTTGGCTGACATCAAGATCTCCCCTCCTAAAGTTTGGACCACATCCATTACCTCCACATAAAACTAGGCATCCTTGGTCTTCTTGGTTCCCACACCATGATATGGTTATGCAAATGAAAATGAAGCAAATTAATCCTCTCCTTCTCCGCTGGCTGGAAGAATGCATGCTTAATGTTTTGACACATGACATCAGCTCTCTCTTCTGCTCTCATGGTTCAATACCGAAATCCATTATGGTGGGCCTCCAGAGTTCCACACATCTTTCATCCTCTTCCACCAAATGTTGGCCT
>VDFB02384352.1:0-21738 GCA_007258455.2 Sequoia sempervirens
GATAAGTTAAACAACGAGAACAAAAATAGACACTTACACAAAATCTTGAGAGGTCACAATGGAGGGCACTATATCCTCCCCCCCTAGACTTCGACTTACTCTTGGAAGTCGCAAAATAATGAAAAACTCGCAGAACCATAAGTGCATCAACACCATAAACCAAATCCTCAATTAAACCTTGTTAAGTAAGTAATGAAAATTAAACAACACAAAATAGAGGAAATGCTACCAAAAATGAAAACAAAGATAGGATTCCAACCAGATCAATTGTCGAACACAAGGATGGGGTGGATGAACTAAGTTGGGAAAAATTTCTTGTCAGCTCCTATGTTCCACATCAACCCATTGGGTGTTTATGATGCTCCCCTGCCCTAACAATGCAGGTGGAATCGAGGCTTAGTTCCTACAATACTGCATACAAACAAAAGTAGTGCACAATAAATATATCACAAACATTGTGAGAGGAATTCCCAGCGTAGTAGGGCACTCGCAAGCAAGTGATACCACAAATAGTATACAAAACAACTCTAGTAACTCGTAAAAAATTTTCTTCCTATTAGTTAGGAAATATTCACATAAAGATGCTAACCATAAATCTAATTCATATACTATATAAAAAATGAATTACTACATGACATTAAAAGTATTTATACATACATATTACAATCACGTTACCTTCATCACTGCGTTTCTGAAGCCAATTACTTGAAAATCAAAAGCTATGATAAAACATCACACATTAGTACCAATAATCCAAGCTGCATCTTAACCTCAAGATATTATATTTTACTCACATCTTCCTTAAAACTCATCATTTTCACACCAAGAAATCCACTTTAGTCATTATTCAACACCAACTCTTACAACAATTCCAACAAAAGGCAAAATTTAACACTTTCATACATTCAGGAAAACATTATTTGTCACTCGAGGACAACAATATGGAAAATTCCACACACATTTGACATATTCAAACACATAACTCACATCACAAGGGTCCATAGTACATCCCCAACATGAAGGATATTGGTGCATTGTGCACTACACTGAGGGTCCTATCCTTTCCCATCAGTTTCCTACACCATTGACCCAACACCAACTAATGGAAGAAACTCAAGTTACACCATGAAAACAATAGAAAGGTAAACTCTAAACTCAAGGGTCTAACACGCAAGATTACATAGCGAGCACACATAGGGTCCAGTGTATGAACCTATGCTTTGATACCATGTTGTAACACCCCGTCATGCTAACCCCAAAGGACAACTAAACAATAATTACTGCCGATTTTTCTTTTTTAAGTAAATCTAAACATACATGAGATGCACATTGAGTCATAAGTCATACAACTTATTAAGACAATTTCGATAACACTTACGCCCCTTAGGGTACACAAGGAGTCATTATGAAACTTAAATCCATACAATGATGATAAAGAATGAATGCCAAAGATATAATCCATAACAAAGTAAACATCTACAAATATAACACATACATGACATCCATTAATAAGAAACCATCCATGTACGTCAATACATCACATACACATGATTAACTCAAAAAATCATAATTATAAACTCTCTATCATCATAAACTCAAGGGACATATTGGCACAGATACAACATATTGAATAACATCTGTCATGGATCAATATTTACCCAATGTTTATCAAGGATAGAATAATACATTGCATCCATTTCAACACAATACAATGGTCAAGAATTCAAAAGATACAAAAGTGTTCCCCAACATGAACGAGAACCAGATAGCAAGATAGAATGATACAACTAAGCAGCGGAATACAAGATATCATAACTAGCTCCAAGACGGATACTCTCTAGAGTCGCCGCAACTGGTACCAATCTGCACCTCTCGATCCTCGGCTGGGGACCCAATGGGATGCTTAGCACATTCCACCTGACCACGTGAGTCTGAAGACCCACCCCCCATGCTAGGAGCTGGCAAGAAAGAGACCTCAACCAAGAACATCCAAATAGGGAACCACAAGACTCAACATCATACAAAATATCATATTGTCAGTAACTCTGAAAGGAACAATAGAAAACTTCATAGATCACCAACCACAACAACCAAGATCCAATCATAGGAAACACAACATCATAAAAACACATCATAGATAAATCAAAAGTAACAATCATAATCACTTGCAAAGTAAATCCAAGACCACAATCATAACACACTTCCAGAGGCATCCAAGGAAACAAAGCATAAGGGCAACTAGTGGAGAGTGTCATCGCATAGTCCTACATGGGTTATCCTGTTCTCTTCCTCCAAGCACCAGCTATACCAGGCTGCTTGAGGTGCTGAATCCCATCTATGGTTATCCTGGCCCTTCCTCCTACTTGATTCATCGACCCCATAGGGTGACTCATGCGGATCCGTTAACCTCTCATGAGGACGAGGTAATGACCTTGCCAACCACGGGCTTCTCAGCCTTCAATTAGTCTATGAAAGCCCTAATGAAGATGATGTAACCACAATTTTTAATCTTGTTATATGATTACTACCCATCCCTCCTAAATTCATTTATTATGTTTTCACTTGATTAACAAAATCATTTGTGGGCTATCCTGTGCACTTCCTCTTAACCGAGGCACCGACCCCCACGAAGAGCCACTCTTTCTAGAGACCCAACAAACATCAAAACCAAGGGTTTTACCATGATAATTTAAACATAGAGTCACAACATAAAAGCATGTGAGGCATTACCCATCTCACTAACAAGTACACAATCAGAGTCTCACAAAGTTTCGTACAACCCTTTTCAAAATAATGATACCAATATCTTGCCATGTCAAGAGCACATAAAATGAGGAACATTGACGAACAATAAAATAAAGCCTCTGAAAGACTCTCAAAAGGCTTACACTAGGGTTTCCTCATTAAAGAACTGAAAACAATAATTGGAAGACCTCAAAGAACTATTTTCAATTCAAATATAATGAGTGAATACCTCAAGATAAGATCAACAACTCCATCCAAACTACATAATCAACTTTGATACAAAATAAATCAGAAATCCAAGGGAGACCTCTATTTTCTCCTCTCAGGATACCCATTACTCAATGAACTTTAAATTCAACTCATTAACAACTCAATCAAAATCATCAACCATTTCAATGATAACATAACCGATTTACCACTCAACTCAAGAGACAACCCAATAAATCAGCATGAACAACCAAACCATAATCTTCCTAAGCAAACAATAAACATTTCAAGAAGAGTTCAACTTGCACAATAACACCCCATTTAACCAACTTCACCCAAAATCCTATACTAAACACATTATTTAAGACATACCCATAGTAAATTAACACACCATCTAATAAACGATTTTATGAGAGGTCAACATTTAAAAGCTAAACTAATTCCATCAACAAAACATTACTACACAAGTTTTCTTCATAACTATAACTATATCATTTCCATAATATTCTAATGTTTACCAATTCACATTATTTAATATAATCATTTAGTTTTAGAATCAAAGCAAACGTTCTTTTCTAACATTTGAAATATGCAAGTAACTATCCTCTATTCAATTTTAAGCTAGTAGGTGAACCATTATTTTCTAACATCATCAAATTGTTTACATAACTTTTTTACCCTTGACGAAATTTTAGTTTCTATTTAATCAAAGATAATCTATATCCACTTAGCCTAATATTCTAATTATTTTAATTACTTTAATAAACAAACTTTTATTATTTAGTGCTAACCATGTTGTATTTATTCGTACATATAAAAATGTATATAACTATGTTTATAAAAAAAATCAATAGACAACTTCTATCTTCCAAAACATAGAATAGACCACCACACCTATAATTATCTATATTTAATCTTTAAAATAAATTGATGTTTAATCCCATACCCATATGTTTTATTTAATAAAAGCAATATATATATACTTACACACACATACACATATATATACACATTTATTTATATACATATATGAATACATAGAAAATCAACTCATTTTTATTTTATAAAAAAAAAAAGATCAATTTCCCCTAATCAATAACATTTCCGAACACAAGTAAATGTCTATTTTCTTTATTACCTTCTACAGATTGAAAGCAAGCACCAGAGTATTAATATCTTACAACAATAGATCTGTATATAAATTCCAATTATTATTTCTTTCTTTTCTAATTTAATCTTTCAATACGTTAATCTACATATCCAATTGGTGATAAAACATAATTGTTCTTTTTTATCTCTATCTTTTTTATATCTATTACCCCTTCTACTTTTGTTTAATAGCTTGAACTTCAGAAAGTTTAATATAAAAAACCCACCTTTAAAAAAAAAGACATGTCAACAATGGAATTCGGAAGATTATTGAAACCTCTACAACATTGTATTTTCACGTGCTTCAGTTGTGACAAGTTTCCAAAGGAATTTGAAAGGTATTTTAAACCTCTACAACCTTCTATGTCCAAGTGTTTCGTCTATGAGTGGTTGTAAATAGAATCAGGGAGTTTATTTAAATAATACACCCTACCATGTTCAAGTGCGTCGCTGTGATAGGTTGCAAATAGAATCAAAGAGTTTATTTAAATCTATACACCCTACCATGTTCAACTGCGCCATTGTGACAGGTTGACAATGAAATCAGAGAGAATATTTAAACCTTTAAACTTCCTATTATGTTCAAGTGTGGCTTAGATAGGTTGACAATGGAATCAGAGAGAATATTTAAACCTTTAAACTTCCTATTATGTTTAGACGCCACAGTTGAGATAGGTTGCCAACAACTTCAAGGAGGCTATATAAACTTATGCACTCTCTAAAATCTAAACAAATATGAAAGCAATATGAAGAACCCAGATAGGGCATGTGACTGTTTGATAGAATTTCTCAAAGAAATATGGTCATATGGAATTGCAATGATCACAAGATTTGTTCAAAATGGATTTGTTGAAATATTATGAAATTTTCAAACCCAACATTTTAACACCACCATGGCTTTCACTATATTATTTGTATTGATGACTATGTAGGCAGTGAAGACAAGAAATGGTTGATCTTCTCAGCAAAACACAACAAACCTATGAAATACTTTAAATTTTTAAGATAAATGCCATGCAAAGCTAATGAGCTTAGGCTATAAAATCATACCCAATCTAATCCAGGCAGAAGAGGATCTACCACAATAGTCAGAACATCATCCATAAGATTAATGGGGTTTCCAGAATGTAGCACTCGAGTGAACTCTCCCATCTCTGAGCCTCAACATGGAAAGGCGTTCTTCTAGAAGGTTTCATTCTTCACAGCCTTTTATCACTCGATCCGAAAAGATGGTGGTTGGTCCTCTGTAACCACTCTACTTGCGATCTCTGGATCTGGATATCCTCCATCAACACTCGGCCCTCCTTCAACACTATGCCGAGCTATCCTGGTGACCGTGTTGTCTGTTGCAATATACCAGACCAAAGCAACTAATACCCACCAAGGGATTGTAGCCCTCGCCTTCCATTTCTATATTTTTTTTAGAAAAAATCAAGCAATCTTATCACAATAATACCGTTTCTAGATTTACACCCAGTCCCCCAAGTCATGTATGTGAATGCATGGGATTTTAAATCTTTTTCCATCTTTTGCTTTAGTTCATAATTCTTATCACCTTATCTCTTTTCTATATTTTATATCTTTTATTTTTCTTTTACTATTTACTATTGAAAACATTCTATTAAAATTTATTTAATTTTAAATCATATTATTTTCTCCTATTTGACAATTAACCCCATGAGATAACCAATAAAATATTAATTTAATTATTTAATTAAATCCGTACACATAATATTTATGACATTGACTTATTATTTATAATTTTACTCATGATTTTATTTACATTATTTCAACTTCAAATTTAATTAAATTAATAGATTACTCCACCTATTTAAAATATTAATTTCACTTCAACTATCATAGATAAGTTAAACAATGAGAACACAAATAGACACATACACAAAATCTTGAGAGGTCACAATGGAGGGCACTACATCAAGCATGAAAAATGACTAAGTATGGATTGAATTTTTTTTTGCAAGAGTTTGGCTAGCATGAATGATCTCCCCCAAAATGAGAGAAAAAATGGGGTATTTATAGAGAATTTGGAATTCTCTAGGGAAATGGACGGTCAAGATTGAGCCACCAAGATCAAGATGTAGGGCTAAGGTGAGTTGATCCCACAAGCCCCTCAAGCATCTTGACATGTGGAATGTGAAGTGGCTTAAAAAGATGTGATGTGTACATGAGGTGGAAGGATAGTACATGACATGGAGGGACTATATAGTACCTTGGTATTGGGACAAGATCTCCTCATAAAGGAGGTACTTGTCCCCATGTGGGTGAGAGGACATGTGGGGAATTAAAAATTCTTCAAATATTCTCATGGGGATGAGAGAAGGAATTAAAAATTCCTTTAAATGCATTGGGGATTAAATGTGAATTAAAAAAATTCATTATTAGAACGGAGCCTTCCAAAAGGAGAAAAGCATTTAATATGGTTGACTCAATTAAGGATTAAGGTTGTGCAAGTACTTGATTAGACAAATTCAATGAATATTAGAAGAGGGAAGTTACTCATGTGACTTGATGTGACAAGTCAAAGGTCACATGGGGAGGAGAAAAAGGAATTTAATATTCTTTGGAAGGATAAAAGGAATTAAAAATTCCTTGAGAGGTTGATTAGGCTAGTTAATGAAGGATTAGAGGAGGGTTAGGTGGCTAAGAGATATTAGAGGCCAACTTGCAAAAGTTGGAGGATGTGACACATCCTAATCAAGGATTAGGCATGTGCACATCCCTAATGATGAGATTAAGAGAATACCTACATCAAGAAAAGGGATGTGATGATGTGGAGGAATTAAATAAAATGTCATATTTAATTCATTTGATGAAAAGGGAGGACAAAGAGACAATGTATATATTTACTAATTAAATACCTTAGGAATTTGATAGAATTAAGGATATTAATTAAACAATAAGAAATACATACTTAATTAACGTAAATAAGGGGATGCTTAGATGAAAGGGATAAATTTGGATTGATCAAGTGTCCAAAATTTAGGTGTCTACATAGTAAATGGGTACAAAGTGTGATCATGATGGAATTCAAAAGTGGTGATATGATGGGTATGCATAGGGTATGTGGCTTGTAATGCCTCACTGCAAGTAACCCCAAAGGACAATTAAACCATAATTACTGCACAATTTTTTTTTTTAAAGTAAACATAACATACATGTGATACACACTAAGACATAACATAAATTTCATTTAAATATATTCATTAGCACATACATCCTTTGGGGTACACGAGGAGTCATTACGCGACTTAGATCCCCACAACGACAATAAAGAATAAAAGCCAAAGATATAATTCATAACAAAGTAAACATTAACAAATGTAATACATACATGATAAACATTGATAAGAAACCATCTATATATACAACATATGCATGATTAACTTAACAAATTAAATAACAACTACCATAGCCCACATCCATGCAAGAATCATCGTTCCATTACAATACAATGTTCAAGATGTACAATGATACAAAAGTGTTTCCAATCATAAATGGAAACCATACATAAGATAACATAATACAAATGAATACACAGTATCATAACTGGCTCCAAGACGGATACAATTCTGAAGTCACTGCAACAACATCAATCTGCACCTCTCGATCCTCGACTGGGGACCCAATGGGGTGCTTAGCACGTTCCACCCGACCATGTGAGTCCGAAGACCCACCCCCCGTGCTAGGAGCTGACAATAAGAGTCCTCAACCAAGAACATCCAAACAGGGAACCACAAGACTCAACAACATACAAAAGTATCATAAAACTCAAGGATTACAAGAGTCAACATACTAACTTAAAATCATAAATCCCATCACATAAATTAAAGTAATGACCAGCAAACAAGAAATCAAAGGATGATCATGAAACGCTTCCAAGTCAAACTGAATTAATAAACATAATACAATTCTAAATTGCAATTACACAATACAATAACATCATATCACAATACCAAAAGAGTACAAGTCATCAATATCAATGAGATCATCCAAAACCACAAAGTACACCAAAGATGTGTTAAGACAATAATCATAAATCGATTTAAGTCAATATAAACAACAACTTAACCAATCTCCCATAACATACTTCCAGAGGAACACAATAAAGTAAAACACATGGGCAACTAGGGGAGAGTGTCATCGCATAGTCCTACATGGGCTGTCCTGTGCTCTTCCTCCCAACTGGAGGCGCGGTCCCATCTATGGCTGTCCTATGCTCTTCCTCCCAACTGGAGGCGCCGGTCCATAGGGTGACTCATGCGGAGCCGTAGACCTCTCGTGAGGACGAGGTCACGACCTTGCCAACCACGGCCTTCTCAGCCTTCCATTAGTCTGCGGAAGCACTAATGAAGACGAGGCATCCATTTTTAAAATCTTGCAATGATATTACTACCCAACCCACCTAAGTTAATTATTAGGTTTTCACTTATTTACTAACTCACTCGTGGGTTATCCTGGTCTCTTCCCCTTAAACGGGGCGCCGGCCCCCATGAGGAGCCACTCTCCCTAGAGACCCAACAACATCAAACTAAAACCAAGAAACCAAGAACAATCAAGGGTTGTACCATCATAACTTGAACAAGGAATTACAACATAAAAGCGTGCGAGGCATTACCCATCTCGCTAATAAGTACAACATCAGAGTCTCAACAATTCTCGTACAACCCTTTCAAAATAATGATACCAATACACTTGCCACTTGGAAGTTCAAAAGAACGACTCTCCACAAACGAGAGTAAAGAAAAACAATATAGTTCCAACAAGAAACTTAACAATTGAAAAACTCCTCAACGAAAGGAAAAATAATGAGGAACCATCAAAATCAGCCATTAAGATCAAAATCTCGGCAAAATAGATCAACAAAGAAACAATAAGAAACAAGTACTCCCTTGCCTCTGGAAGATTTCCCCTTTCAAAGGACTAACAACAGTAACAAGACCCCAAGGAACGAGTCAACAGACATAAGGTAGAGAGTGGAAACATCCCACAAAATCATCACAATTAAATTTAATACACTTTCGACCGGTATCCAAGGGAGACCTCTATTTCTCCTCCTCGGTTACCCAACCATACAATACTCAACAATCATACAATTTGACTCATAACAACTCAAACTTAATCAATAACTAATACAATAGAACAATCAACCAAAGGCACAAACCTAATACGAAAATTACTCCTCTCAAATAAAGAAATCAATCCAACTCCGATGTTCTATCTAACTATCCCTATAAAAGACTTACCATCAACAATTAAAGGAGTACAAGAGAGATCAACATTTAAAAGATCATCTAATTTTACTTACGTAAAGCAAGCACCCAAAAGAACAAGGCATCCATAACATACAAACTCTACTTTTCATTATTTCTAATTTATAAATCTTCTTATTTAATTCCTTTGTCTTCGTTCTCCAAAATAAGTTCTATATATGATGTATCTATGTAAATATATATAACAAAAACCTTTTTGATAAAGTTAAAAATTTAAAAATATTAACTTATTTGATTTCACTAATCAACTAATTTCCTTTTAATGAAATTAATACATATTTAAGATAATAAAAGGAGGAGAGATATTATCAGATGAAAACCTATAAACTATCAAACTGTAAGGCTACACAATCATTAGATAAGCATGGTAAAAATCAACATATATTGCTTAACACGGACAAACTAAATCATTTATCTAAGAAAATATTTTAGTCATCTAATTACTATTATCATAACACCTAAGATGCATATGTATGTTATTAACAAATTATAGCATCAAATCATACAAAGGCAGTATATATATAATTATGTACTTTATATATATATATATCCGATCTTCTAAAGCCCAAATAACTATTCATCAAATAAGAGAGTTATCTCCTTAACTAAAGGACCAACCAGGTTGAAGGTAAGCATGAGATGCAAATTAAGCCTTACACAAAAAGGAACTTAGTTACAAGGTAAAATTTGATACTTTCAGTAAGAGTAAAGGGCGGAAAATTGCAAGATAAGCACAAATGAATTTAGCAAGGAAGCTCTTCAAATTTATTGCATTAATGAGCACATTGAAACCAATTCTAATACTATAACTTGCTAGTGTTCAAGGTGCATGCATGTGCGCAAGTGAAGTGATGGAGTACAGAACAAACTTCACACACTGGAAATCCTTATTGCATTACATATATAGTTGATCATTATGAGTGCAAGGATTCAGATATCTAGCAAGAGAGATTACATAAGCTTTTAAACTTCCTATTATGTTCAGATGTGACGGCTGAGGCAGGTTATCAACAGAATCAGAGAGATTATTTAAACCATTAAACTTCCTATTATGCTCAAGTGCGAGGCAGAGACAGGTGGACAGTAAGATCAGAGAGATTATTTAATTTCTACACCCACTCAACTCTAAAATTTGCAACTATGAAAGAGGCAAAGGTTCGAGGAAGGCTATATAAATCTGTATAATGTCTCAATTCTAAATGCTGTAACAGTGACAGACTGCCAAGTATATTAGAAAGTGAATATGAGACGTTGCAGCTGAGGGAGGTGTTCAAAGGTATCAGGGAGGCTATATAATTCTGTACAACGCCTCAACTCTAAAAGCTGAAACTGTGACAGGTTACCAAGTATATCAGAAATTGAATTTTATACGTTGCCGCTGAGATGGGTCGCCAATGGCTTCAGGGAGGTTATTTAAATTTGTACACTCTCCTAAGTATAAATGCTGCAGCGGTGATAGGCTGCCAATGGTATCATGGAGATTATACAAATTTAGATTATCAGACTATGCGAAGGAGCTCAACCAAACACTGTATCCAATAACATCAATTTCTCTCAGCTTCGACTGGACAGAGGTAATTGGCAAAGGCTTGAAACATTGCGCAGACCAAGAGAATTAAATAATCTGCTCACTGGCCCTCAATTTCTTCACGTGAACAATCTGCTCATTGATGGCATCAGAGAAGACACGCGCACCAAGTTTCCTTCAAGTTTGAGATGGTTATGGTTGCAAAAACGTGAGAAACCAATTTTCTTCAGTCTTATGAATAACATTTGGGATTCTGAGAATAAAATCAGAAAGTTTATTTAAATCTATCCACCCTACCATGTTTAAGTGCTGCGACAGGTTGCCAAGAATATTAGGAAGTGAATATTGGAATTTTGGAGATAACGCCATCTACTTGAATTAAAATCAATCCCAATTGCTTTCCTCAAGACTGCCGGGAAAGAGACAGGTGAGGTGAAAAATGCACAAAGACGAGGCACTTGAATTGTTTGATAGAGTGCCTCGAAGGAACGAGTTCAGAGAACTACATGATGAAAGATTTGTACAAAATGGATTTTTATTCTAAAACCAATTTATCATAAAATCTACAAGATTAGAAGTAACCAAAATATATAAGAACAGAAGATTGAGAGGGAGTATTCGCTTGGTTTAACCATCACAAACGTGACACGGGGTAATGACCAAACAGACTTATCAAGGTGCTAAAATATGGACACCAACTGCTACTCGCAATTCTTTACTTAAGAGGATTAAATGGAACGATTAAAGACAAGAGTATGGGCTTGCGAAACAACAGGATTACTATTTCAATCTGAGGGACAACATTCACCCTTAAAGGGGGCAGAATTCATTGAAGCCTTTAGACTCGTGATTTACTTCAAACGGATTGAACATCAAGCCATTTATATCATAAGACTATGCGAACAACCAGGTTTAAAATGTAGAGCTAAGCCAGATTTCTATGCTCCAAATTGAAGACTCAGACAATGACTCACAAGATTCAATGACATCATAAATCGAAGCAATCTCATTTTTCCTCTTTATGGAACTGCATATTTCTAAACCCCATAATACGATCTAAGGCATCAAAACTGAGCATCTCTAAGAATCTATCAAATGGGTCAACTTTTCTTTTCAACACAAAATTAAACAAGGATGTAACAAGAACATACCGAGCATTTGCAACCTATTGTCGTATATTGATAGCAGAATAGCGTCAATCGATAGTGAGGACCAGACATTTCCCCACCAAGTATTTGTTCTCCATTCCATGCCTCTACTTTGACCATATTGGAATCCCATGACTGTTAAACTTGCACATGCCCCTCGAACTTCAAGATAGAGAAAAGAGATCTGTTTTACGCTTTCCTTCCTCCATCTCCAATTACCATTTATGAATGTGATCGTTGGTATTCCAGATTTTGCAACCCCCCGACTTACTGCATAATTCTTGTTTATAATTGTTTCATGGTGTCTTTTCCACTCCCCTCGAAGAACCGTTCGATTTCCACAATCATTTATTTATTTATTTAGCAACAAACAATTCTTTTTCCAGATTTTCTTGTTTAAAAACCCTTCAGCTTCCTATCTCCTTTTCCAAATAAATTTCTTATTATAATAATTATCTTTTGAAGATTATTTTGTTCATAATTACTATTAATTTCAATTTAACAATTTAAATCAAATTTATCTAATAATATATCATTTTAATTTGATCATTTTCTCTAAATCATTTGATTTAATTTAATTGATTATTATTTTTAATTTCTAATCATATTTTAAATAACCTCACAGATTCACTTATGATTTAATTAGTTATTTAAACATGATTTCTAACATAAGGTATTTTTCACACAATTAAATAACACAGTAATCAATGAAGCACACACAAAAGTCCCAAACAATCGACACAGAGGGGCACTACATAGGTGATGAATTTTTTTACCCAAAATTGATGAAGTAAAAAGGGTTTTAAAAGGAGATTATGATCTTTCCACTAATATAAAATTATATTTTAATTTTGGATTACAACTAAAGTCCTAATTGATAGGATGATTAGAAAAACATCTATAGCTTTGAAATAGTATCACATTTTGAATCTGAAACATCGTCACATTCTAATAGCTTCACATACTATAGGATTAAAAAAATAAGAATTGAATTTCATGAAGTTTTGACCAAGTCAGTGTGGTCGAGGAAATATGAGTTTTATATTTTTTTTTTAAAAGGGTGTAATAAAAAAATCACAATTAATTATTTACTGAGAAAAAAAATTACAAAAATATGCATCACATCTGGATGTGAGTCCACTACTTATATGGAAATATTATAAAAAAATATTATCATTTTGTTGTGGTTAGGGTAGTGAAATGATTTACCTACTTCTTATTTTTTACCTTGAAATTTAAATTACTACTACATTGAAATTTAAATGTTTCAACAAATACATTTTTTTTTTAAAATAAACCTCGTAGTTTAAAAACTACATGAAATTTTATATAGATTCTATTCTTACATATTTTTCAAATAATATAGATATCTTATTCAAATTCTTATGTCAAGTTTCCTAACTCTGATTTTTCTAAATTTTTTGCCACTTAAGGGCTTGTTTTTTCTATGATGATCCTGCACATAACCTAATGAGAAAATGAAAAAGGGTAAACAACTTGCCAAGCACAAGCCTGAAGAAAATAGACTCAAAATTTTGGAATATAGCTGATGTAATATATTTTGTTTATTCAAATTCGCTTCAATGGCTTTCATACCAATGTGATTTTGAACCATTGTAATTAATTGTTAACATTTTACATACCATTGTGTGATTTCATGATTTCTATCGAAGATAAGTTAAATATCACAAAATTTTACATATATCTAACAAAGACATGTTTATTTATTTTCTTCCATTTCCACTGTAACTTGAATTTTAAATGTACTTAATTTATTTTTTACACATTTCCCTAAAAGTGCCTTGTTTAAACTTGCATTTTTTTTATATGGTTACAATATAATGAATATGTACATGTGTTTGGTTACATTCCTTTTTATGTTTAATTTTATACTTTAATAGGGTATGTGTAGGATCATCATGGAAAAAATAGGCCCTTAAGTGGAAAAAAATTCAGAAAAATCAAAGTTAGGCAACTTGACATTAAAATTTGAATAAGTTATCGATATTATTTTAAAAGTATGTAAGAATATAATATGTAGCAAATTGAATGTAGTTTCTAAACTACTAGGTTTATTTAAAAAAAAAAAATCAATTTGGTGAAAATTTGAAAATTCCATGCAGTAGTACTTCAATTTTAGGGAAAAAATAAGTAGGTGTCTGTCTGACCACCCTAATCATAATAAAATGATAATATTTTTTTATAATATTTTTATATAAGTAGAGGACTCATGTCCCAATGTGATGCACTTTTTTTGTAATTTTTTTTCAAGTAAATAGTGGTATAATTTTTATTACAACTTTTAAAATATAAAGAAAACTCATGTCACGACCACCTTAACTGATCAAGGGGGTCATGAAATTTATTTCTTTTGCAATCCTATGGTATCACGAGCATAAAATGTTCATTTTTGGATTCAAAAGAATTCTGATACTGTTGAAAGCTATAGATGTTTTAATCAACCTAATAAATCAAAGACACAGTCCTAGTGAAATAAGAAAATGAATAATAATTATTTATTAAATTCAAAGTAAAGCATAATTTATATTGATGGAAAGTTGAGAATCTCTTTTAAAAACCTTTTTCGTTTCATCAATTTTGGGTTAAAAAGTAATCATCAGCCACATACCCATCATATTGCCACTTTTTGGCCCATCATGACCTTGCACATATCCAATATTAATATCAAATAAATTTAAAAATATTTCACTTGATAACCTTGAAAGAAAATAGTGTCTATATATTTGACTTGAATTTAATATATTTTGAGCTTCTTTGATATCATAATGATTTTCCTATAGGCGTGGAAGATGTCACATAATGTGCATAGATCATGGGTATCCATTTGGTTCTCAAACTATCATTGCTATCTTCCATTCAATTTTCTCCTTCGTATAGAGGAGATGAGTGTCTATTATTGGTTGAGAGAGAAGATGGTCAATAGAATTAACAATAATGGACCAAAAACCAATCAACTTTTTTTTGATAATTATGCTATGTACTTTAAGTTTCTCTGCAAATCTAAGGTGAAAATGAACTTAGATGTAAAATTTAACAATCTTCATATTGAAATTATAGATTTTTGTGACTGATCAGTTCATCTATACCATGAGGCTCAAGATATTTACCTTGTAGGATGCATTTGGAAGGTCACTATTAAACTAACATTGAGCAGAGTATGAAATTCATGAGATTTCTAAAGGGACAATGATAGATTAGTTATTACATGGGACCACCTAAGGAATGGTTGCTTGCTACTTTAAAGTTAAACTAGTTCATCATATTCATGGTGCATCAAGTCATGCCATCATTCACATTGTTACATTCACACTATGGGATACCTACATTGAATGTCATTAAGTCCAATAGGACAATTAAAGTTTGAACTATTCTTGATGATAGTGATAATGGATAGTCATGAGTGCGCAAATGGTTAACTAACTATAAGAATTTTTGAAATATTATTTGAAAAATGTTTGTAAAATCTTTATACTTTTATCTAAGAGTAAATTTAGTTTTGAAAATATTTTTTGAATATTGTTTAAAAGTTCTTACCAATGCATAAATGTTTAACTGAGTCAAATTATTATTTTTCAACAAATTGAAAGTATTTGTGTTCTAATTAAATAGAAATGGTTGATATTGATGTTATGTTTTGTTCTATACAAGTTGGTATGATTTTAAGTTAATATTTATAAAAACTAAAATCGGATACTTACAAAGCTACCAATAATAAAAAAAAATTAAGTTATAAGTTTGTAGAGGAATTCCATTAAATTTTAATGTCTACCCTTATATATGGGAATTGAAATAAACAATGATGCAAAATATAATGAAATCATATATATTACTTTTGAAATGAATGTAAATGAAAATGTAAGCATTTTTTAAGGTATCTATTTAATAAGAGTTAAAAAACTACTAATTATTTATTAAACATGTAAGCATTATTATTTATTAAAATGTGTTAAATAAATAAGTATGTTATTGCAATTGAATTATAATAATTATTTTCATAATTATACAAATATTATTTAGCAATTATTACAATTGCATTAATTTAAATTATTTTTGGTTAACAAATTGAAAGTATGTGCACGTTCTAATTAAATGTAAATGGTTAACATTGATGTTATGTTTTTCTATATACAATTTTATATGATTTTAAGTTAATCTTTATAAAACATAAAATCAAATACTTACAAAGCTACCCTTAACAAAAACATTATGTTGTAAGTTTGGGGAGAAATTCCACTTAATTCTAATATGTAGCCTTATATATGGGAATTGAAATAAACAATGATGAAAACATAAGAGTAACTCTAATTCAACCCTAACCAAAACCTTAATTTAACCCTATATAAACTCTAACCCCAACCCTAATTTAATTGTAAATAAAATTTTAGACTAACCATATTTTAAAAGTAACACTAACCTTAACCCTAACACAAACCTTAATTAATTTAATAATATTAAAATTAAAATTAATAATACTTATAACATGTAAAACCCTGCCATGTAACCTAGAGGATGATGCAACACTACGGAAGCGCAACTATTTGTTTTTTCCTTAAAAAAAAGTAACAATAACATGTAAATTTATCTACTCTAAAAACATACACCCTCTAGCCCATGCAACACGTCTACATGTCAATTCCAAAACTTACCAAATTAATCTAACCATAGCATATGAAATTATCTCATGATAAACAACATACTTCAAAGCATTAACCCATTGCATAATATACAAAGTACAATAATGAATTATTTCAAAGATTACATTACATCAATATACCATTACAAAGCTCATCCCCAAGATGAGGTAGATCATACCAAACATTACAATTACAAAATACACAGATCCTCCTCAATTACAAATGAGGAGTATAAATACATAATTTCCCACTAATACAATGAACATAAGAGAAGTAACATATCCATAGATACAGACAAGCTCTATGAACTAGAAGATCATGCCATTACGAACAAGTTGAGAAAGTCCAACAGTGTAAGGTGCACGATCCACCCAACTGTGTGGTACCCGTAGGCCCAACCCCTATGCTAAGAGATAGTAAAAGGCAACCAAGACCAACCTAGTACCTCTAGACACAGGAAATATACAAAGCAACACTGCACCAATAAACACATAACATAAGGTTACATTGCTTCCAAAACCATTGAGTCAAGTATATCCACTATACAATACAAACTGACTGTTGTCATAGGAGGAGTGTCATCAAAAAGTTTGCATTGGTTATCCTTAAGAGATCTTCGTAGGTCCCAACCCCCATCCTAGGTTATTCTGGTAACCTCTCACAAACTTCAGTCCCACATGCATACTAGTGCGGAATCAATTATCTTTCGAGAAGACAAGATAACGATCTTCCCATTTCAAGCCTTCCTAACTCATCTCAAGTCTAATACAAGACCTTGAGCCAATGAGTGAGGCTAAATTATCAAGTAAAATGTAATAAGGTACCCTTTTCCTTAATATAGGTTATTTAATTTCCACTGATTAAACTCTCATACGAGTTGTCCTAGCACCACTTTGTGTGCTGGCCCCCATTGAAAGCCACTCCACTATTGGAAATACAATATACTTATTCCACAACCCAAGGGTAAACAGTGCACTAAAACTGATAACAAATAACCACCACAACTCAAGAGGTAACACATCCCTATGGATGTTAGATATTGAATCCCAACTACATGCACTACCCAAGGAAATCTCTAAGGGTGAACAAAAGACACAACAACCCTTTCACAATTAACAATCCCTAGAAGGCTTACATTTTTACATTAACAATTATCCCCCCAATACACAATTACAGAAGAATATGCAACTAAAATAAGCCACCCATGTAATTAAATAAACTACCATTAGGATTTCCTAAATCCAAATAAATCAATAACTCATATTTAAAATACATCATTTAAACATATTCCAATTTATAAATCAACAACGAATTAAACTAAATGTTTAACTTTTAGTTTCACAACTACTCATAATAATTAACCCAATTTCCTCAATTAAAATAATCAATCATTTAAAGTTAACTATTTGTGCTTGCATGCACCTATTGCAATAAAAACCATTAAATAAATATATTTAATACGTATATATATAATTAAATATAGTTATATATACATATAAAAATATATATTATTTAATTAGAAAATCAATTATACTTTTCCAATTAACCATATATAAATATATTTATTATATATATATATTATATAATATATATATATATATTAATTATTTAATATTTATATATATGCATGTATTATATATATAATATAATATATATATATATAATAAATATAAAATAAACATATTTAAAACAATACAAATCATAGAATATAAAGGGAAATAACATATGCAAACACAACCATAAGGCTACTATTGTGGGGCGTTGTCCACGCAACTCTCCCTACACAGGGGGGCCACCCGGCTATGGAAGGCAGTGGTGTTGCCTCCACAACAATGCCTCCCTTATGGGGGCGTTGTGGGGGTTAAGCCCCCCTAGCCTTCACAATAATTCTATATATATATATATATATTTTTTTTAAAATTTTCCTAAGCATGGTCAATTTTGTTGTACAACAAATTCTTTAGACTTTCAAAATGATTTTAAAAAAAATAAATTTATATAGGAAATTTACAAATACAAATGTATTTATTATATATATATATCAAAACCAATTATCCAGAAGGAAAAATTTTAACCAAAATATTCTAAGAGTAATATTTTTCAACAAAATTTACTAGACATTCTAATTTTCTCAAATTTTACAGAGGAACATGATTTCCAAAAATTTAACTGAGTTCCCAATTTCAATTTCAATAGAGGTTTCCTAAATCATTAGGTACTTTCCTTTTGAATTTTCTATTGTGTTAAAAATAATTTCTACAGAGATCGAAATCTTTCACGGTAATTTACCATTTTCTATAGAGAAGATTTAAATAATCTTAACATAAAGGATTACAATTTTCTACAGTTTCAATTCAATCTCATCAGAGGCTCTAAAATTTAACTATAATTTTCTTCTATATAAATCCATTTCTAAAACTCAATTTTAACAGAGGATCTAAAATATTTTCTATAGAGATTGTAAATATTCTTGGCAATCATTTATTTTTCAAAATCTAAAGCTTCTATAAATAAAGAAATTATTTTCTATAGGAAACCTTTCCAATTTGCAAAACAATAATAATTTAAATAACCTTTTCAAATTAAATTTACAAAAGAAATAAGAAACATGTTCCAAAAGATTTACAATTGATTTGAAGTTTGATGCAAAGCTTTCCCTTCAATTTGTAAATTTTCCAAAGCCTCTTCCCAGAATTACCACTTTCTTGAGAATAGAAAAATAATCGAGAACCAAAAGAAATGCAACAAAACTAGATCCCCAATTTTTTTGAGAGCTTCTATTTCCAAAATTTTAACAACCCAAAAAAAATTCAACCACTCCAGAATATTCCCTTCCTTCAATGAAATAACCTCTTTTCATCAATCCCAATAATTATCTCCGGGAATCAATTTTCAAACAATAGTAATAAATATCTTCTAACTTCTAGTTATAAAACAAATATCTTTTCTACAACAACCATAGATATTTCCAAAGATCTTTTACAGATATTATGCATTTGAAATTTAAATAATTTATTTATTTCAAATCAAATTTAATATAATAATAAAACCACTTTATAAAATAAATTAAACTAATTAATTTATCAATTACAAAGCCTCAACATCAATAATCCAGATTAATTAAACAACCAAATCAAAACATTTATAAATTAATTATCACAAATAAACCTTGCACAATAAATAAAATAACTAGGCAAACATGGATAAAGAATACGACCAATACATGGACTAACAACACACTGTAACTAGGGTAAAGGTTTGACTAGGTAAACCCATTACTATCTACCAATCAACATTACTATTGGGTAGTGGACATGCTCAGACCTGTGAATACAGGTGAAGCCATTGTCCTATACCTACAAATCTACAAACAAAGCATATGTCATACATGTGTCCAGATAATAAATCATACACACCATGAAGAGAGAATCACGGAATCACAGGGCACTCACATGCAAGTGATGCAATCCCGTTCCCTTCACCAATATAGTATCATAATAAACTGATGAACTACAACATCAATTACAATATAGATGAGAATATATCAATCACTCAAATAATCACTTAAAACTAACATAAAACATGTCATAAACCATCAATATAGTGTATCATCTCAACAACATAGATTTATCATCACTCCACTACCAATGATCTAATAACAATAACATAAAATATGGTCTATCAATGTATTTGAACTGTCAGAGAAAACATTGCAAATCGAAGGGGTGTCACATAACAATAGTGCAAGAGGTGCCTCGATTATGATAACTCTCAACATATTTTATATATTAATATCTAATATATGTAAGCTAGTTGTTATAACATATGAAATTTCATTTTCATATCCAATATCTTGCATTTAAGGATATTTAATATGGTTTTGATAATATAAGTAGGGAAGGGCCCTAATCCTGTGGAACAATAGTAGATCAAAAAAGATACCAAGGTGGGAAACAACACCACCATCCAAACCAAAAAACAACATGATAATGGCTCGTAGGCCCAAATTTAAAACCATCGCTATAGTCCAACCCATGATTATCAAAAACAAAAAGTTATTACCAGCAAAATTTAAGCTACGAAGACCATTGATTAAGTCCACAGTATACCATGTGGTATTCCACCTGATCTTAAAGATAAAATACGAATAGTCCCAGATATTGATCTAAAACAAAAAACCCATCAAAAGTAGGAAAAGCAACAACCCAAGCCATTAGTTGGCCTTCCTTAATAGGTCACCATACTCCCCTAAGAGAGCTACATACTCACGCTAATCAAGTCCCTATGTTTCATCGAGCAGTTTGAGGGAGTTAGCCTTTCCTTGCTTCTTCAATTTTCTGCTAATCTTTGCTTCTCCTTGTAATACCCCATCATGCAAATCCCAAAAGACAACTAAAGCATCAATTACCGCACATTTTTTTTTTAAGTGAACATAACATACATGAAATACACATTAAGTTAAGACAAGAAATTCATTTAAACAAATTCACTAACACTTACGTACCTTGGGGTAGATGATGTGACATTACGAAACTTTAATCCATACAATGACAATAAAGAATGAAATCTAAAGATAAAAACCATAACAAAGTAACCTTTACAAATGTAGCACATACATGATAAATCATTAATAAGAATCCATCCACATACGTATATACAACAAATCGAATCACAACTACTATGGATCAAAATTCGCACAAGGTTTAACATTACATTTCATTACAATGTTCAAGAGTTACAATGATACAAAGCATTCCACACATGAGCGGAACCCATACGACAAGATAGCATGAAACATCTGAAGAGATAAGTATAAAGTATCACAACTGGCTCCAAGACAGATACAATTCTAGAGTCCCCACAAATGACACCAATCTACACCTCTTGATCCTTGACAGGGGACCCAATGGAGTGCTTAGCACATTCAACCTGACCATGTGGGTCTGAAGACCCACCCCCCCATGCTAAGGGGCTAACAAGAAAGAATCCTTGACCAAGATCATCCAAACAAAGAA
>VDFB02384353.1:0-80917 GCA_007258455.2 Sequoia sempervirens
ATATTATGTATCATTCATTGATGATTATTCAAGGACATTTTTTTATTTTTTGAAAAGTAAATAAGAAGTGTTTAGTCATTTTAAGGAATTTAAAAACCTTGTGGAAAATCAGACTGGGAGAAAAATAAAATGTTTAAGGACTAAGAATGGCAGTGAGTTTTTTTTTGATGAATTCAAGAGGTATTGTAAAGATCATGGGATTAAAAGACATAAAACTACACACTACACTCCACAAAAAAATGGAGTTGCAGAAAGGTTCAACAGGACAGTGATGGAAAGAGCACGAAGTATGCTAAGCAGTGCTAGCTTGGAGGAAAATTTCTGGGCTGAGGCAGTTGCAACATCATGTTACTTGATAAACTGTTCTCCTAATTCTTCTCTTCTTGAGAAAACACCTTTGGAAGCATGGTCTGGTAAGAATCCCTCTCTAAGACACATTCATGTTTTTGGTTGTGAGGCATATGCATATGTGTCTAATGAGAAAAGATCTAAATTGAAGAACAAGGCTATTAAATGTATTTTTATTGGCTATAGTGCTGGCACAAAAGGATACAAGCTTGGAATCCTGATACAGAGAAGGTTCTATACAGCAAAAGTGTTATCTTTCATGAGCTAAAGCCTTCCACTCTGGATCTATAGTCAGAGACTAAATTTGAAGATAAAAAGGATGTAGTTGAAATTCCTTCGACACCAGAGAAAGAGGAATTGAAAATTCAAAATGTACTTGAAATTGAGGAGAGTTCAAGTAGTTCTGAAAGTTATGAAGAAGAAGAAAAACCTCAACCCTTGAGAAGGTCAACACGTGAAAGAAAGCAACCTGATAGGTATGGGTTTTCTATGTTAGATTCTACTTGTGCCTATACTTTATTTTCTAGCACTGATGAGCCTAGGACTATGAAAGAGGCATTTACAATGTGTGATTCAAACTCTTGGTTGGAAGCCATGAATGAAGAAATGGAATCATTAGAAAAGAATGATACTTGGAGTTTGGTGCCCTTGCCTAAATGTAGAAAAGCTGTTGGCTGCAAATGGGTATTTAAAAAGAAAATTGGTCTAGATGGCAGTGTGGAAAAGTATAAGGCAAGGTTGGCTGCGAAGGGGTATTCCCAGGTAGTGGGAATTGATTATGGAGAAATATTTTCTCTTGTAGCTAAGCTGACATCTATCATATTTCTCTTGTCACTTGTAAGTACGCATGACTTAGGAGTTGAAAAAATGTATGTAGAAGACAACATTTCTTCATGGTGATCTTGAAGAAGAAATTTATAATAATCCAACTGAGCACTTTGTGGAAAAAGGTAAAAAGAAAAAATCACAGTTCATAAGCTGAAAAAAAAATATTGTATGGTTGAAACAATCACCCTAGAATGTGGTACGAAGTTTGAAAAATTTGTTTGTCATTAAGATTTTTAAGATCAAAAATCTAATCATTATTATTGTACTTCAAAGCTGAAAATGATAATATTCTTATTATTTCTCTCTATGTTGATGATATGTTGTTCATAGGAAATAGTAAGTTAATGATTTCTAATCTAAAATCTTGGTTATGCGCGAAGTTCAAAATGAAAGATCTTGGTGCAACTAGGTATATTGTGAGATGGAAATGTCGGGGCAGGAAAGAGTAGAAAACTTTTGGCTCGATTGAGTAAGTATATTAATACTATTCTGGAGAGATTTTGTATGAATGATTGCAAGCAGCTAGTTGTTCTAGTTTTGTAGGGAACAAAGCTATTTGTTGAAGACTATCCAAAATCTCCTACTGAGATGGAGGACATGACCAGAGTGCCTTATTCTAGTGTAGTTGGCAGTTTAATGTATGCAATGGTCTATACAAGGCCAGACATTGCCCAAGCAGTGGGAGTTCTTAGTCATTTTATGGAAAATCTTGGAAGGACACATTGGGATGTTGTGAAAAGAGTGTTTAGATATCTGAAGGGAACTTCAGAATATGCTTTGTGTTAGCATGGAAATTTGGTTGAATCATAGAGAACTCTTAGCATTCGAGGCTATGTGGATTCTGATTGGGCAGGGGACATTGACAACAGAAGATCCACCAGTGGATATTTTTTCATGATGAATGGTGGTGCAGTGAGCTGGATGAGTAAGCGACAGGCTGTAGTCACTTTGTCCACTATATAGGTTGAATACATGGAAGCAACACATGCCTGTAAAGAAGCAATTTGGTTAAAATGTTTGTGTTCTAACATTGGGTTTGATGCAGGAATAATTAGAATTTACTGTGACAGTCAAAGTGCTATCTGTTTGGCAAAAAATCCTACTTTCCATGCTAGGATGAAACATATTGATGTGTAGTATCCATTTTTACGAGATATGGTGGAGGATGGAAAGGTCTCTTTATAAAAAGTGGATACTCTAGAAAATGTTGTAGATGCATTGATGAAACCAGTGAGTAGAGATAAGTATAGGTGGTGTGCTAGTTCGATGGGCCTTGGAGCCCATGACCTTCTTTAACTTCGGGTTTGAAGAAAGCCAGTAAGTCTTTGTCAAGTGGGAGATTGTTGGAAAAATGGTGTCTCAACTTGTTGGCTTGTATCTTGGTTAAGACTTGGCGAAGTTAACTTTTAATAAGTTTTCATTGTCGGCCGATTGTTGGAATTGTGAACTTTGGAACCTTCTCATAGAGTTTGGAAGTTACAAAAGTTTATGATTGACTGACTTCCTTCATTGTCATAGCATCGGTGTTTGTTGTAACTTTAGAACCTTGTCACAGAGTTTGAAAGTTCTAAAAATCTCTGACTGAATGATTCTCCTCAACTTCATCATATGGGACACGTGGCAGTCGCTCATGATTTCGCGATCGTTAAAGATCGTATGATTTTTGATCACGCGATTGTGGGCAGCCATTGAGATCTGACAACGATTTATCAATGGTCATCTAAATTGATCCCTTTTGGTGTCATTTGATGGGACACGTGAAAGTCGCCCGCGATATTGCAATCAGCCATAGCAATGTGGTGGGGTCATCGTGGGATAGCGAGGAATGGCTGAGATTAGTTAAGCAGATGGATGAGGGGACCGCTTGGAGTTCCGGGAGACCGATGGAGAATATTTTTAGATTCCAGTTTGATTCTTTGAAAATGCACCAGCTATTGACATGTATCATTGGCGAATGGTATCATCTGGGAGACTTGTGGCTGACGAATGTGTGGTCGGTATGAATTCTTGCCGAGAGTGCAAGTCTCGCCGATAGTTTTTCTTGTGAACTTCTTTGGCCAAACGTCTATCCTATGTGGCACATTTGAAGCCAATGGGAGAAGCAAAATGTGAACTATTGGAGTTGATCAGTTGTGACCGTTCCTGTAGAAGATCGACAAACCATGAATAGGATATATTATGTAACTGATGACAGTTGCAGGGTTCAGTTCGATGGAGTAGAGTTGTTCAATACTGATCATGGATTTGATTGAGTGAATTCATTGTATTGTTTGAGGACATCAGAAAGTGAATTTCGATATATGTATGTAATTTCCATTACTATTATACAAAGAGGCTTTTATTGGTGTGGTGGGTTTTTCTCCCATAAGGGTTTTCCCACATAAATCTGGTGTTCAATTGTGAGTGTGTTAAATTCTATTTTCTGTTATTTCTTTTCATGTGTATCTTAATTGAACTATAATTGTAAAATTTAAAGAAACCTCTACATTCTTCCCCGAGGTTTTGGCATTAGGAGAGTTTGTTCCGCACCTTAGCTTTCCTTACACATGGGTGTACCAATTGGCTTTGAATATTCCATACCAAATTTCTTTAGCAATTCTTTCACATACTCGGATTAGGTTATAAAGATCCCTTTATCTGACTGAGTAATTTACAATCCCAAAAAGAATATGATCTCTCCAATCATTGACATCTCAAACTCACTCTACATCTCATCAAAAAACTTCATGCACAAGCTATCATCTCCTCCAAAAATGATATCATCAACAAAGACTTCCACAATCAAATCTTTGTTATGATCAATCTTGAAATATAGATTACTATCAGCAGTACCTTTGTTAAATCGAAGCTTTAGAAAGTACTTATCCAATCTAGCATACCATGATCTAGGGGCTTGCTTGAGTCCATACAATGCTTTCTTCAATCAAAAAATCATATCTCCCTGATCAATCAACTGAAATCCATCTGGTTGTTGAACATACACCTCTTCCTCCAACTTGCCATTTAGAAAAGTTGACTTGACATCCATCTGATAAACCTTGTAGTATTTGTAAGCAACATAAACAAGAAACAATCTCATAGCTTCAATTCTAGCAACAAGGGCAAAGGCCTCTTCAAAATCAATACCTTCCATCTATGAATATCCCTTACACACCAGTATTGTTTTGTTTCTAACCAATTCACCTTGCTCATTTAGTTTGTTTCTAAAGACCCATTTAGTTCCAATTACATTTTTATCCATAGGTCTGGGAACAAGAATCCATGTATCATTTGTTTCAATTTGTTGTAATTCCTCTTTCATTGCTTCATCCCAATGCTCATCTTTGCATGCTTCATTCACATTGTTAGGCTTAGTCTTTGAAATTAAATAGTATTCTTCTACAATATTTCTCCTAGTTTGACCACCTTTTTTCTTATCACCTATGATCTGATCTTCTTAATGATTCAATCTTACATACCTCAGAGTCTTAGGATGTTCTTGAATTTCAAGCTCTTCTAATCTCTCCTCTACACTTTCACCAGTTTCTCCTTTCTCTTGATCTTCTTGATTGACCAGAATGATTTGAACTTGATTTCCTTTTTTTTTACTATCATTTTGATCATCATAATCATATCCATAGGTTTTGGATGGTGTAGGTATGTTTTCATCAACCTTTACATTTGCACTTTCAACCATTTTCTTCAATCTCTTATTGTAGTACTGGTAGGCCTTGCTTTTAGTAGAATAACCCAAACAGATACCTTCATCACTCCTAGCATCAAATTTTCCTTTATAATCATCTCTTTTGATATAACATTTGCTTCCAAAGATCTTGAAATATCTAACAGTAGGCTTTTGACTAGTCCATAGCTCAAAAGGGGTCTTACTGGTATCAATTTTGATTTGCACCTAGTTAAGTTTGTACACAACAGTACTCACAACCTCTCTCCAATTGATATGAGGAATATTTCCTTCCAACATCATAGCTCTAGTAGCATCTAGAATTGTCTTTTTCTTCCTTTCCACAACTCCATTTTGTTGAGGGGTCCATGGTGTAGATAATTGACTCTTTATTCCATGTTCTTCATAAAAAGAATCAAACTCACCAGAAGTGAATTCACCACCTCTATCTAATCTCAGACATTTAATCTTTAGGCCTATCTCTGTCTCAGCCGTAGCCTTAAAGATCTTGAACTTTTCCAGAGCTTCATATTTCTCCCTTAAGAAAGTAGTGCATATCATTCTTGAATAATCATCAATAAGCAACATGAAGTACCTATATCCCTGTAAACTTCTGACTCTTGAAGGAACACATAAATCATTATGCACAAGATACAACAATCCATTTGAATTTTGTTGTTTGCTTAGAAATGAAATTCTAGTTTGCTTTCCTAACTAACATTTTTTGCATATGGCATTAGTAGGTTTCATCAACTTAGGAAGACCTCTCACAGTCTTAGTAGAACTTATCTTGACAATATTATCAAAGTTAACATGACACATTCTCCTATGCCACAACTAGATTTCATCAACTTGAGAAATCAAGCAACTTTTACTAGAATCACTTAGGTGAAAAATATTATCTTTTGTTTTTGTACTTGATGCAATCACATTTCTAGAATTCCCCAATATTTTGCACTTTTCATCCATTAACTGAAGATTGTATCCCTTATCAACCATGTAACTAACACTTAAAAGATTATGCTTCAAACCTTCTACATATAGGGCATCATCAGTATTATGCTTACCATAAAGAGAAATACATCCTCTTCCACGGATCACACTACCTTTTATCATTACCAAATATCACAACACCACTGCGATACTTTTCAATGCTCACAAACTTACTTTTATCTCCTTTCATATGATGTGAACATCCACTGTCGATCACCCATTCATCTTTCTCTTCAACTTGAACAACTAGGGCTTTCTCCACATTTGTATAGCTAGCAGATTCAGTAGAAACATGATTATTTTCCTTGATAGCAATTGTGATATCCAAAATGTCTAACCCTTTCTAAGCAATTAAAATGAAATGGAAAACATAATGAAACACCTCATGATTAGCCTAAGGAATTTGTAATTGCAAAGAGGAAAGTGTTAAATGATGCAAATGGTTATACCTTCCTTCTTGCAGCTGAAACTCCTTGGTTGGCCCTTAATTTGGATTGATTTGTATGCTCCTTGATGGCTCTTGATGTGGCAATATGGAGGATTTGACTATGTGCTTGGATGCAAATGAAAGTGGATGAAATTGATGACTAAATGAGTGCACAAAATGGCAGCATTTAGTTGCAAAATGGCTAAGTGTTCTCCTTTTTTCCTTAGAGAAGGGGGTATTTATAGAGAAACTTGAATTCTCTAGAGAATTCAATGGTTGAGATTTATCCAACAAAGTCAAGATGAAGGGCTAAGGTGAGTTGAGGACTCACAAGCCCTCACATTTTGACATGTGGAATGTGAAGTGGATAAAGGTAGGATGATGTGTAGGTGATGTGGAAGAGAGGTACATGATGTGGAGGAAGGACAAGTACCTTCCAAGTACTTTGATGTGACCTTTCAATGATCACATGGGGAGAGGGAAAGCTTTGGGAGAATAAAAGTGAATTAAAAATTCACAATGATTGGAAGAATCTAGTGGATAAGACAAGGCTCCCAAAAGGTGGGAATTTGTCACATGTGACTTGATGTGACAAGTCAAAGGTTCTAGAAGATGCATGGGAAAAGGGATTGTGGGAAGAATAAAAGTGAATTAAAATTCCTTGGGGGATGGGGAGAGTTGACCAAGGTACTAGTTAGGTTTAACTAATTAGTAATTAGAGGATAATTAGGGGTTAATGTGGATTAGAAGCCAACTTGCAAAAGTTGGAGGATGTGACACATCCTAATCAAGGATTAGGCATGTGCACATCCTTAATGAAGAGATTAGGAGATGGATTAGGATTAGATGAAAATGACATGTGAGGAATTAAATAAATGTAATATTTATTTAATTCATTTGATGAAAAGGGGATTAAGAAGGGTAAGGTATTTAATTATTAATTAAATACCTTAGGGATTTGGCAGAATTAAGGATATTAATTAAATAATAGTAATAGTACTTAATTAACTTGGATAAGAGGATGTTTAGATGAAAAGTAATAAATTTGGACAAATTAAGTGTCCAAATTTGGATGTCTACATTTTTCCCCTCTTTGAGATGGTTTTACGAAGTAGCATCATTTCAAAGAATATTAAAATATAGAACCCAGACGGAGAAGGTTAGATTGGGAAGGATGCCCCAGTCATCAAAGGGATGACTAGGAAGAAATAAAAGAAAAGATGGAGGTGAATATGAAGATTAGGGATTGAGGATGCCCCCTCGAGAGGACATGCGGGTTCAAGAGAACATGGGTGTGCTCTCGAAATGGATGAAATGATGCAAGGGGAGATGAAGAAGATGATGTAAAGTGATGGAAAAGATAATAGGATAAGGCGACAGGAGGTGGATGAAGCACAAATAGATTTGAGGACAAATATGATGTTGCCCTAGTCAAGGTACAAGCCAAAAGGAGTTGATGATGGATGGAGTGTTGTCAATGAAGGAATGGGAGATCCCAAAACAACATGAGGATAGGGAAGGATACGTCCCAATGAGTGTTATTGATGAGGGAAGGATACATCCCAAAACACCACTCAAGGATATGGAAGGATACCTCCCGATGATGATGATGAAAGTGTTGTTGATGAGGGAAGTATACATACCAAAACAACACCAAAGGGATATGGAAGGATACAGATGGATGATGATGATGATGATGGGGTTAAAGCTTGTAACAAGATTGGGGACAGGACCAAGGATGCGATTAGATGATTTCGGCTAAAGGGAATGGATGGGGATTGGATAGAGATGTGAGATAAGGATGAAGGATGAATGGATGGGGGGATTGATATAGACGATAGAATGGAAAATGAAATGCAATCCTAATGCAATTTGCCATCTTCGAAGCACTGATTTTTGGTATAGCATAAGACACCAAGTGCCAGGGTATGTGGAACCAAGGCGTATTAGTGTCTAATGCATGAAACAAACACAACAGACAAGAAGGCTATCCCAACACCCCAAAGTCACGAAGACCTTGGTCAGGCTTGGTATTGAGATAACCACAAGCACAAAAGGATGCCCTAGTGTAACACAAGACCACAAGGATCTTGGTGGGTACTACGTGGGACAACCAATAAGACACAAAATAGACATAAAAAGATCAAGATATGCCCCTATGTTGACCAATCAAAACACACCATAATATGATGGATTATGGCGGCTTTGACAAGTGATGATAGGGAGCTCAAATGATAAACAAAAGCCAAAAGTATCAAAAGATGGCAATCAAGTTCAAATGTCCTTTGCCATAGGATCAAGGGTGGATGGGATTGATTAGGTCTGTTAGGAAGGATGCATCCTGTTGAAGACCAATGATGGATACTAAACTAAAAGATCAATATGACGCAGGGATATTTGGAAAAGATTGGATTTGATGATACAAGTGGATCTCATTTGTTAAGAACCCGACTAGATAAAGGGATAGCTTGACATGGCCATAAAAGGCATGACACAAGATAGAGGCTGACACATCCCTAGCGACCTAGGGGCTCGGTGATCAAGATTAACTTACCCTACGTGAAAGCCTGAGAGCCATTAGTTTGATAAAGGGTGATCTACCATGTGGACTAAAAGATAGAAAAGGATAGTGAAGACTAGCAGACAAATGTCAAAGTGAAGGAACAAAAGGTAATGATAGAAAATAAAGGTGAATGAGAAAAGAAAGAGCAGAAGCTAGGCGACGAGCCAGAAGCCGGTCAAGTGATGCGACCTGCGATGAAAGCGGGGAAACGTGAATTGACGAAAGGCAACAGCAACAAAGATGGAACTTTGATGGATGATAAAGATGCGGAACAAAAGATGGCCGTCACAAAGGAGCGAGGGTGGATCAAGTGTCGACCTTACCCTACGTGAAGTCTGGATTGACTAAAACTAAAGGCATGATGGATAATGTCGAATAAAGTAGAAGAGATAATGTCCGAATAAAATTAAGATAAAATCCGGTGTCGAATAAACAAGATTAGATTAAGATAGGATATTAATGAAAAACCACTTCGAGATCGGATAAGTTATAAATATTAAATAACTTAGGAAGGAGATATTATAATGGAAAATCGATAGTAAAAAAGTAATGAAAGATTAGAAAAAGAATAATACAAGAAAGCGGGGAAAGGGATAAGCGGTCGACCAATAGAGTGCGATTTACGCAAAGAAACCTGGAATATGGCTCAAAGAGATGTAAAGATAGGATAAAGAAAGGATAAAGTCAAAATAAAGAATAAAGTCGAGATCGCGGTCGAGAGGGAATTACAGATAAGATAGGAATATAAAGATTGGGAGATGAAAGGGATGCTAGGATAGATGGATACGAAGATAAGGATGGGGAGATGGAAGGGATGATGTGATAGATGGATAGGGAGATGAAGGGATGTTATGATAGATGATGTCTCCAAGGACTATGCCACAAAGGAAGCGGATGCCCCCACTCTAGATATGTCATACATGATGAGGCATGAGGGATGGAAGATGAGTGGATGGGGAAGATAAAAGGCAATAGCTAGAAGGGAGGAGGATAGGATGGGTGACAAGGAATGCGATGGGGAAGCCACGAGGGGAAGGGAATGTATACCAAGAGGTGTCAAGCATGCATAGATAGGTGCCTTGCTGTTTTTGTTGATCAAGATCACAAAGGATGGAGAGGGATGGGAGATAAATGGGATATGATGGTGGATCTGCGAGGAAGATAGGTGGGATGGGGGATGAATGAAGAAGGGCGTATAGCGGGGAACATAGCCCGGATGGAGGAATACATATCGAGGAAGCACAAGTGCGGATGGGATATGCATGAGTACGTTTGCTAAAGGTTTTCATCATGGTACTTATCCAAGGTGCTTGTTTGCCAAGTTTTCACCATTGGATGGATTATTTCTCTTTACTATTTTATTTTTTTGATTTTTTTGGCTTCGATTTTTTTGTTGACTTTTTAAAATTTTTAGATAGCAAGGGGATGAAAATGGATAAGGATAAGGATGCTGATAAGGGGATTTAGAAGACATGTGATAAGGATATGGATGAAGGACTCAAGCATCAAGTTCCATACGAGGTATTAAGAGCCCATGTTGGAAGCGACTGTTGGATGTTAGTACAACCTTATGAGGATAAATGGATTATGCAAGAGGATGAATTAGAGGGATTTGAGAGGGGAGATACATGGGATAATGGATGGGATGTTGCAAAGGGTATGGATGGAATGATGGGGTGGATATGTGATGGGGAGATGTGTTCAGGACCAACATTGGCACATGTGGTGGTGGATGTAAAAAGATAATAGGATTAAGGGATGGAGAATGTGGGGATAATAGAGGAGATGGAATGGTGAATTTCAGGACATAGGGACCTGAAACAGACTTAGGAGATGAAAGGGGTGTATGATTAGCTTTTGGATTGGAAACTTTGGATGTTCTTGCAGATTTTTCATGTGATGGAATTGCACCTTCTTTCTTTGGGATCCACATGGTTTTGATCTTTGCTTCGGTGGGCCTTTGTGGCCTATGAATTTGATGTATATTTAGATTTTTCTTCTCTTCACCATGTCTTTTGGAGGGGACATGGGGAACCGTAGATTCATGTGGATGCTTGGATTTATGCATTTTTTCTTTAATAGCCAAAGTGCTTTTAGTAGCAATGGGATGGGTGTGAGGAGATGGATGATGTGAAGTGATGGAGGTAGGAGTATGGGGATTATGTGTAGATGGAGGATGTTTAGGTATGTGCCTTTGTTGATCCTAATTATAGGATATGTGAGAGGGATGTTTATGGTGGATGTGATGGATAGGTGTTGGATGGATGAAAGGATGAGATGAAGGAGGTGAGCTTGGGATATACGGACCCAAGATGGATGGAGTAAATGAAGGATGGGATATGGTGGATGGAGGGATGTAAGGACCCAAAATGGATGGAGCAGATGAAGGGGGAATATGGACAGTTGTTTTGAGGTGATACGATAGAGGAGGAGGGATGGCAACATATGATCTAGTGGGTTGATGGGAAGAGCCGACATTTATTTTGGAAAAGGCTCATTGAGGACGTCTAGAGGTTGTACCAACATCTTTAGATTCTGAGTCTTGGGAAATAGGTCCAAGACCTTGCATGCAAATTTGTTCTTTGACTTGGATGGGCTCTAAAATACACTGCTCATGAATGCCTAGACCTCTTCCTTGATAGTTCATTTTCTTGAGCATGCGATCCATGATAGGATTTGTGTTATTCTGAAAACATGATGCGAGTCCATTATTAGGTAGAGGATGATGGGTGGTATATACATTGTGTTTTCCTTCTGTGAGGAGGCCACCATGAAAGAATGTGAGGGTACCAAGGGGATATGCAAGTGGTGTGGGGATAGCAGTTTTAGGCGATGATGGGGGATCATGAGAGGGAGATGATGGGATAGCAACATTTGGATGGGTGATATCAAGAGAGGGATTATGGGATATGATAGGATCTGGAGTTGTGGTAGTGGGCTCATGCGATGGAGATGGAGCGGTGGAAGCTTGAATGACAAGGGGATCATGGGATGGAATGGATGGGCGACTGTGATCTTGAGGTGGACTAGATGAGATGGTAGGATCTTGATCTGGAGAAGGGGATATGTCGACATGCTTTGGATTAGGCTCTTGGCATGACTCATCATGTGCAAGAGGCATGATAATGGAGTCTTGGTGGGACTCTTGAAGTGGGGAAGATGGAGGGATGGAAAATTCAAAACATTCATTGGAATGGATTTTAGTGACACTAGGAGTGGAAGAAGTGGATTGGATTAGGGTGTCATCAATGGGTTCGACAACTCTTGGAGTAGGAAGTAGGTGTTCAATGGATTCGGTAGATGTGATGGTAGGAGATAGGGGCTCAGTGGATTCAAAGGATGTGATGGTTTCAATAGTTTGAGTGGTGCTAGGGGTGGTATCATCAATGATAGGTGTTGGGTGGAGAAGAGTCTCGTCTCTAATGACCGTGGATGATGGGTTGGGATGGCATGATTCCATAACTTCAAGGTGTGGAGTGGGAGATGTCTTCTTTGTTATAAGTCCTTGGAGAAATTCTAGAGTGAAGAACTTGAATGCTCTAGGTTGAGATGGCGTGGTAGGAGTGGATGAAGGATTATGGATTGGTGGACTAGGATTAGATGGGGGAATGAGATTGGATGCAAGACTTGGAATAGATGGGGGAATAGGATTGGATGCAAGACTTGGAATAGATTGGGGATTAAGATTAGATGAAGGGTTAAGAAATGGTGAATTAGAACATGAGGATGCGGGTGGTGGATGGAGATATTGAACTGTGGATGTCGGATTAGGATAAGTTGATGTGGATGTTGGATTAGGATACGAAGGTATGAATGTAGGATTAGAGTGAGAAGATTGGCATGGCAGATTAGGGTAGTGGGTATATGTGGATGAAGGATTTAGATAGGAGGATGTGGATGGGGGATTAGGATAGGGGTATTGAGATGGTAAACTAGGATAAGAGGATGCAGGTGTTGGATAAGAGGATGATGTAGATGAAGGGTATGATGGATATCCCTTGTCAAAGGTAGCATAAGCAACATGATTAGGTGTAGATGAAGACATAACGGGATAACTCAAAAGGGTGATTGGATTTTGGAAAGTGGGTGGAGAAAGCTTACTAGCAATGATAGTGTCAAGGGAATCTATGTCATATTCCTCTTGATCGACAAGACTTTCGTTATCATTGTCAATGTAATTAGGGTTTCCCTTGACCACTATTGATGGAGGATAAGGATTCATGATGGTGAAAGGATAAAGAGGATGGGTCAACGATTTGGGATGGAAATGGACTAAAGCTCAAATCAGGATTTAGGTTAAGCTCAAATTTGGATTGGATTAAAGCTCAGATTAGGATGATTGGATGATGTGGTGGGATTGATTCTGACAATTGACACTGAATCTGCTTCGAGATGGAAGTAGATTGATTAGGTTGAGGGTGATGTGATGTGATTGGATTGATCAATGATTGATGAGATCAACTGATGGATAAGATAAGATGACGAAAGAGGCTACAAATCCTGTTCAGAGATTATCTTAGATGACTTAGGATACTGATTGATCAGATAAAAGGATAAATGGATGATTGTAGCACCGAATCCACCTTGAGATTGAAGGTGAATTGATTGGGCCAATGATGATGATTAACTTAGGATGGATGACAATCCTAAGAAAATGTTGATGAGGATGATCAGATCAGACACTTAGGTCAATTTGGATAATAACCCGAGACAAAGTTCAAGGGATTTGGATGGGGGAAATGATGATTCGATTAGAGAAATGGATGAAAGAAAGTGGATGAACAAATACTCAAAATGAGTAAATGATTGATCGGGATGGATGAATGATTATTTGGAACGAGTAAATGACTGCTAAGAATAGATGAATGATTCTCAGAATGAGAAGATGAAAGCTCAGAATGAATGATAGATTACTCGAACGAGTAGATGATTGATCGGGATTGTAGAATGAGAGTTCAAAATGATTGAAGGTGGTGTGAAATGGATGAATGTTTACTCAGAATGAGTAAACGGATGATCGGAAGGATAGAACAAGAGTTCAGAACGACAAAAGGAGGTGTGAAATGGGTGAATGTTTACTCAGAATGAGTAAACGGATGATCAAAACAATAGAACAAGAGTTCAGAATGACGAAAGGAGGTTTGAAATGGATGAATGTTTACTCAAAACGAGTAAACGGATGATCAGAATGATAAAACGAGAGTTCAGAATGATGAAAGGATGTGTGAAATGGATGAACGTTTACTCGGAATGAGTAAATGGATTATTAGAATGATAAAACGAGAGTTCAGAATGATGAAAGGATGTGTGAAATGGATGAACGTTTACTCAGAACGAGTAAACGGATGATCAAAAGGATAGAACGAGAGTTCAGAATGATGAAAGGACGTGTGAAATGGATGAACGTTTACTCAGAACAAGTAAACGGATGATTAGAATGATAGAACACGAGTTTAGAATGATGAAAGGATGTGTGAAATGGATGAATTTTTACTTAGAATGAGTAAAAAGATGATCAGAATGAAAGAAAAAGAGTTCAAAATGATGAAAGGATGTGTGAAATGGATGAACGTTTACTCGGAACGAGTAAATGGATGATTGGAATGATAAAATGAGAGTTCGAAATGATGAAAGGAGGTGTGAAACGGATGAATGTTTACTCAGAACGAGTAAACGAATGATTGGAATGATAGAACGAGAGTTTGAGACGATAGATGAAGGTTTGAAATATATGAGTTTACTCAGAATGGGGAAACGAATGATTGAAAAGGGAGAACAACTGTTCAAAATGGATGAATGAAAGGTTGAAATAACTAAACCTCAGATTAGGGTTTTGGTTAAGCTCAGATTGGGATTAGATTAAAGCTCGAATTAGGATTGGGTTGAATCTTAGAATGATTGGAGGATGTGATGGGATTGATTCTACACCAAGTTTTTGGGTTTAAAGAACGTAAGGTGCTGACAGTCAGATTTTTCCAGATTTGGCAATTTTCAAAAATTGTCAAATTTTTCCATTTTAGGAAACCTCACGAACGTACTTTTGAGGTTCAATTTTTTTCCAAAAAATACCCAAAACAAAGATAGGATGAATTTCCAAATAATATCCCAAATTTGAGACATGCATTTCGAGTTATTGACAAAAATGAATTTTCAAAATGCTGGAAAAAAACACTAAATTGCAATTTTGAGGGTCAAGATGAAAGTTTGAGGCCTCGAAAATGTGGAAAAACGGGGTCCAAGGGACTTCTAGTCAATTGGGGATCCACATGCCATCTCATAATGCAACCACCCATAAATTTTTAGCTCAAACAGACACCTGAGTCAAAAGTTATGGCCTCTGGAAGTTTCGGCACAAAAATCAAAATTCTCAAAATGAAGCCTAGATGATTGGGATGGATGATTTGATGCCGGATATGGACTCTAATGGTGTTCTAAGTGGCACTTATGTGATTTTGGTGATGAAATGATGACTTTCAGAAAATTGTTGATGACGGCAATCGGGTGCTCGGAATAGATGAATGACTCTTAGAACGAGGGGAAGAAGATTCGAAATAGATGAACGAATACTTAGAATGAGTGAACGAGTGCTCGAAATTAGGATTGGATTGAAAGATATGATGGGATTCGTGTCACTAGTCAGATTTGGGAACTAGATATGCTTGTTTTCCAATTTTTTCATACAGGGGTGTCTGTGCCCTCCTGGGGTGTCTGTGCCCTACAGGGGCATCTCTGCCCCCCCTGGGGCATCTGTTCCCTACTGGGGTGTCTCTACCCCCTCCTAGGGAATTTGTGCCCTACTGGGGCGTCTGTGCCCTATTGGGGTGTTTGTGCCCCCTCCTGGTGCGTCTGTGCCCTACTGGGGCGTCTGTGCCCCCTCCTGGGGCGTCTGTGCCCTACTGGGGCGTCTATGCCCCCTCCTGGGGCATTTGTGCCCTCACAGAGGGGCAGATTCGCCCCACTATGGGGTGGACTTTTTAAGTGGGTAAATGGGCTGTTAAAATGAAGAGACGGGCGATTGGAATGGGGTGTTGGATAATCGGATTGAGGAAATAGATGATCGGATTTGGGAAAATGATTGGAATGGATGAATGATCAAGCACTCAAAACTAATGATTGCTTAGAATGGATGAATGATTGAAAGCTCAAAACGAGTAAACGATTGATTGGAAAGGATGAACAACTCTCAGAATGAGGAGATGAATGCTTGGAATGGATGAAAGATTACTCAAAATGAATGGGAAGAAGATTTGAAAAGCATGAAAGACTACATGGTCAAATGGATGTTGGAATGGCCAAACAAAGGTTTGGAATGATAAAATGGAGCTTTGGAATGATAAAATGGAGGTTTTCAGACGTTTAGAGTGACAAAATGGAGGCTTGGGATGATGAGATAATGGTTGGGAATGATTAAATGATGGTTTAGAGGCTAAACAGATCCAAATGGGGTGATTTCAGGTGTTTAGGAGGGCAAATTCGCCCCTCTGCAGTAAATCAGGGGCGTAATCACCTCACTGCGGAAAATCAGGGGCGTAATCGCCTCACTACAAAAAATCAGGGGCGTAATCACCTCATTGTAGAAAATCAGGGGCGTAATTGCCTCACTATAGAAAATTAGGGGCGTAATCACCCCACTATGAAAAATCAGGGGCGTAATTGCCCCACTACGGAAAATCAGGTTTGAAATGAGTAAACAATTGATTGGAAATGATAAACAACTCTTAGAATGAGGAGATGGATGCTTGGAATGGATGAAATATTACTCGAAACGAGTGAGAGGAGGATTTGAAAGGGATGAAAGACTACTTAGTCAAACAAATGTTGGAATGGCTAAGTGAAGGTTTGGAATGGTAAAAATGGGGGTTTAAAATGATCAAATGGAGGTTTTTGGAGGTTTAGAATGACAAAACGGAGGCTTGGGATGATGATACAAAGGTTTGGAATGATTAGACGATGATTTAGAGGCTAAATAGATCCAAATGGGGCGATTTCAGGTGTTTAGGAGGGAAAATTCGCCCCTCTGCAGTAAATCAGGGGCGTAATTGCCTCATTGCGGAAAATCAGGAGTGTAATCACCTCACTGCAGAAAATTAGGGGCGTAATCGCCTCACTGCAGAAAATTAGGGGCGTAATCACCCCACTGCGAAAAATCAGGGGCGCAATCGCCCCACTGCAGAAAATCTGGGACTCGGTTTGATGAAAATGACTATGGCAAGGACTTTAAAATGACAATGATAAGGCCAATTTGTCAAAAATTTCACTGGTTTCTCACAAGAAAACACTCTCAAGCAAACACAATCCTACGATTAGTGTTAAGGGTATGGCCAAAGAGGTCTTAATCTAGGATGCACAAGGTGTCTAGGGAGTCCTCGATATACTCTCGATATGTGAGGCACAACCGTGAACACCAGCCCCTCACGAGCGTGAGTCGGGAACCCCAGTGAGATACTGAAGGGCTTGGACCAACTCTTCACGTCTATCTAGGTATCACCCTAGCTTCGACGCTCTGCCAATTATGACGTGATTAGATTAGGGTACAACTTTCAATCTCCCCCCTTTATATACCCTGCCGGTACATGTGGTTGGAATCGTCCCTTGGGGTGATGAAATCCCCAAGCAGGTCCCACTAGGAAGAAAGCACTAACTATTTCCAACTACTCCCTAGGCTCACACGAAGTGCAAGGGGAAAGCGAAAACAAGCTAATGCTCCCTTTGGGTAACATAAAAGATAGACACAACAAACAATGAATATTACTCCCCCTAATTAAACTATGTTCTTAGATTAAGGCAAATAGCAAGGATGTTTTAAAAAGTTTGAGTGAATGGATAGCCCTGCAAGCAAATGTTAGATGTTTTATCCCACTTTCTTCATCAACTTCACAAAAATATGCTGCAAAAAGTTAGCAAAAAACACCAATATCCTTGCAAGAATAGTGTTAGGGGGTTAATACTTGAAAATAGCAAAAAACCAAAGCCACAATGACAGTTTTACTTTTCAAAATGTGTTGCTTCGCGGTGACAAGGGGGTACAGTCGCTCTTTTGTAGTAAATCAGGGGTGCAGTCTCCTCACTGTGGAAAATCAGGGGCATAATCACCTCATTGCAGAAAATCAAGGGCGTAATCACCTCACTGCAGAAAATCAGGGGCATAATTCGCCTCACTGCAGAAAATCAAGGGCGTAATCGCCCCACTGTGGAAAATTAGGGGCGTAGTCACCCCACTGCAAAAAATTAGGGGCGTAGTCGCCCCACTGCAGAAAATTAGGGGCGTAGTCGCCCCACTGCAGAAAAGTGTTAGCACAAAAATTTCAGCTAGTGGTGTATCTATGAAAAGTCTTAGCACAAAATGAATTTTCAGCCAGTGAGTAAGCCTCACTTAGGAAAAGTGTTGGCCGATGGTGCGGTGGGAGGGGCATAGTGCCTCACTCTGGAAAAGTGTTAGCCAAAATGATTTTTCGACCTAGAGTGAGTAAGCCTCCTTGTAATGCGTCAGTGGTCAGCCTCACTGCAGAAAATTAGGGGCATGAATTAAGCCCAAGCTGAGGGAAAATTAAATTAAGCTAGCTACTGAGAAAATGGGGAGTGGTAGGCTATGGAGAAAAATCAGTGAGTCAGCCCCATTGCTATCTCACTATTCCTACAAAAACTTAACAACAACAATGAGAATATAGAGAACCGGCTTGTGGGTCCCCTTGGTGCTAGAGAATGTGATATCCAAAGATGTCCTAGCTTGGTTTCTAGCAGTTAAAGATGCAATGGAGAACATAATGGAGCACCTCATGATTGGCCTAAAAGGATTTGTAAGGGTCTGAGAGGAAGTGTTAAATGATGCAAATGGTTATGCACCTTCCTTCTTGCGGTTTGGAGAACTCCTTGGTTGGCCCATGATTTGGATTGATTTGTATGCTCATGATGGCTCTTGATGTGGAAAATGGAGGGATTTGACTATGTGCTTGGATGCAAATAAAAGTGGGATGAAATTGATGACTAAATGAGTGCACAAAATGGCAGCATTTAGTTGCAAAATCATGACATTTAGTTGCAAAATGGCAGCATTTAGTCAAAATGCAGCATTTAGTTGCAAAATGGCTAAGTTTTCTCCTTTTTCCTTAGAGGAGGGGGTATTTATAGAGAAACTTGAATTCTCTAGAGAATTCAATGGTTGAGATTTATCCAACAAAGTTAAGATGAAGGGCTAAGGTGAGTTGAGGACTCACAAGCCCTCACATTTTGACATGTGGAATGTGAAGTGGATAAAGGTAGGATGATGTGTAGGTGATGTGGAAGAGAGGTACATGATGTGGAGGAATGACAAGTACCTTCCAAGTACTTTGATGTGACTTTCAATGATCACATGGGGAGGGGGAAAACTTTGGGAGAATAAAAGTGAATTAAAAATTCACAATGATTGGAAGAATTTAGTGGATAAGACAAGGTTCTCCAAAAGGTGGGAATTTGTCACATGTGACTTGATGTGACAAGTCAAAGGTTCTAGAAGGTGCATGGGAAAAGGGGATTGTAGAAGGAATAAAAGTGAATTAAAAATTCACATGGGGAAGAGAGTAGCCTAGGAGTGAATAGAAAGAATTAAAATTCCTTGGGGATGGGGAGAGTTGACCAAGGTACTAATTAGGTTTAACTAATTAGTAATTAGAAGATAATTAGGGGTTAATGTGGTTAGAAGCCACTTGCAAAGTTGGAGGGATGTGACACATCCTAATCAAGGATTAGGCATGTGCACATCCTTAATGAAGAGATTAGGAGATGGATTAGGATTAGATGAAAATGACATGTGAGGAATTAAATAAATGTAATATTTATTTAATTCATTTGATGAAAAGGGGATTAAGAAGGGTAAGGTATTTAACTATTAATTAAATACCTTAGGGATTTGGCAGAATTAAGGATATTAATTAAATAATAGTAATAGTACTTAATTAACTTGGATAAAAGGATGTTTAGATGAAAAGTAATAAATTTGGATAAATTAAGTGTCCAAATTTGGATGTCTACAACAATAAATACAAATTCATCATCACTTGCATTCCCTTTATCATATTCATCATCTGTTACACTTTCATCAGCAGCATAGTAACACTTCTTTTGAAATTTAGGCTTGTTATATCTTGGCTTAGAAATTCTTTTAGGACACCTTGATATAAAATGACCTATCTTATTGCAAGAGAAACATTTAATAGGAAAATTCCCTTTATACTTACCTTGTCCTCTGGCTTCTCTTTTCACAATCAGTGCTTCCAACTGTTCTAGCTCTCTTTCTTCTTCCATTTGTTTCATTTCATCTTATACTTGAATGTATTTTTTGATGAAATTTCACCCTGATCATATCTATGTTTATCTCTTCGAGAAGTAGTGGCCTTAAATGCAGATTTAACCTTAGGAAGGGCATCACCAAATTCACTCAACTAAAAAGTAGTAAGCTTATCAATCAACATATCTTTGGTAACATTTTTTATAGTTCAAAGCTCTTCAATAGCACTAGATTTGACTTTGTAGGAAGTAGGAAAGGATCAAATCACTTTAGCAACAATCTTTGATTCGTCCAACTGTCCACTAGCACATTTGATAGCATACACAAGTTCATTCACTCTTTGCATGAAAGTAGTAATGTTCTCATCATCATCCATTCTCAACATTTCATATTTCCCTTTCAGACTTTGTAGCTTAGCAATCTTCACATTAGCATCTCCTTCATACAAGGTTTCCAACTTTTTCTAGATCTCATAAGCAGTCTTCAGATCCATCACATTTTTCATCTTAGTATCAGTCAAAGCACTCAACAATGCCTCCTTAGCCCTAATATTATACTCAACATCCCTAATCTCAGTAGTAGTAGTAGGACCATTCTATGGAATGACATACCTATTACTTGTAATGTTCTAGTAAGCTTCACCAATGCATCTCAGATGGCACTACATTCGAGCCTTCCAAAAAGAATAATTTATTCCATCAAATCTAGGACTATCCTTCTTATAAGATGCCATCTTAGATCACCTTAAGTTGTTAAAATTCTTCTGCGGAACCTGCTCTGATACCAATTGTTGGCAACTCAAGGGAAGACAACTGAGAGTGGGGGTGAATTAGTTGTGACAGAATTTCAAACTTATTCAACTTGTTAACCTTATTCTTAGATCTGATCAATAACCATGAAAGCATAAATGAACAACACATCAAAAACACACATAACACCAAGATTTTTATGTGGAAACCCTGTTAGGGGAAAAACCACTGTGGAGGTTTCTCCACAAGATTATACCCTATTAAAATTATAAAGAAATGATGCAGGAGCATCCAGTGGTGTAAGGGCAATCTTGCATCACCCAAAAATAGTTAAATTTCAAGTTTCTCAATTTTTAGATGTTTTTACATTTTTGGATACCCTTTTCGTCATAATGAAGTTCCCAATTTATGGTTTTTATTTTATGTTCCTGGGTTGAAAGATATTGCAGTTTTAGTTTCCCATATTTGCACCTGAAAATCTTCTGAGTTAGATTTGAGGCACTTGGAGTTCCTGGAATGGCCCCGAAACTTGCAAAAATTGGCGTAGCGGATTTCGAGCGCATTATTGACTTTGAGACCTTTCCAATGGTTCAAACGGTTCACGAATCGGAGTCCCGGATCAAAGGTTATGGCCCCGGGAAGTTGGCTCACTTTCTAGAAGATACAATTGCAAATGCTCTTTTGAAATTTGAACTTCATGTTGTAAATTTTATGCGCCAAACTGCCTAAACTCAAATTTGAATGTTGTTTTGGCTCCAAACTAATGAGGAGCTCTATTTATGGGCGGGTTTCTAATTTTTGGGTAACCTTTTGGGGATAAGCTCGCATATTGTGAAAGGGTTATTTTGTAGCTTCCTGTAACTTACATATGTTGTAGAACTTGGGGATTTGAGATCCTCTGCATGTAAGAAGCTCCATTTTCTGAATAATAAAATTATTCTCTTGTTTGTGGGTTATTTTCTAAGTCTTGACCTGTGCCCTCATCAAGAAATATGAATGGGGAATGCACATGCATTCAGGCACACTACCTAGAGCTCACTGCTCAAATACAAAAGGAAGACACACTGTCCTATAGAAATATTCTGATTACATCCATCAAATTTGAATTGAGAAAAATAACATCTGCTAATTCCTTATTATAGTTTCGGTTAATCTCATGAAAAATTCTTCACTCTTCTTCACACTTTTATCTACCTTTGAATGATTTAGAACATTATTCACATACACCATGCCATCAAATGGTAAAACAATCACTTATATATATCTGCAACAAGAAATTACATTGCTACAAGTCAGCTTCAATAAAATAATAAAGAGAATATAAATAATTGGCTCAAAACAATAAAGATTATTCATGCAAATCCACCAAGATTGACCATAACATAGTGAATACCAAAAATAACATCCTCAAATACGAACCACTTCAATTAATTACTCCTTGAAGATCCATAATGCACTACAAACACCTTGTCAGCCAAGAACAAGAAAAACATGAACACACAAGAGAAAATATTGGATCTTAAGCACAACGATCAATGTAGACATGCAACACAGATAGAGAATGATCTAGAAACATGCATAAACATAATGAATCACTGAAGAAGCATCCAAAACAACACGAACTTATAGAAATTGCATAATCTTCATTCAAGAACACAAACTGAAGTAACATAAAAATTGTCGAAATAAAAATCTTCATAACTTGATCAAATCTTCATGTGGATATTTGAAACTTGACATGGATAAACTAGATATAATCAACAAGAAACCCTTTAGTCCACAACCTCTCAACAACAATGTACTGAATTCACTGGCAGATTGAACTTCACTTCACCATTGACAACTTGTAACTCTTTTTTTTACAATTTTCTCAATATCCTCGACATATACAACTTCTAATGCATTAATGCTAATAGTGTTGACATCAATGACAACCAGATATCAGCAACACAACCACAACATACAACACAATAGACTTTCCTTGCAAATGGGAGCATGTAGAAGATCCCCCGAACTGGATTACCATTTGTTGATACTCTTGCAACGTGACACATAGATGATCAAAGGGTATTTCATCAGGGAAAAATTTTCCTGCTAGGCTTGCTATAGGTTGTCTATGAACACATTTTGTACATCAAAGTCAGGCAACGGGTATGAGATCTATGAAAAGAGCACTTGGTATCACCCTATGAAGTCAAATATCTTCTTGTTATCTCCTTGCTTACGTCAGATGAGATTCGAGAAGGTCATCTTCAGACCAATGTTAGCCTAGAACTAATGAGAAACTGATTCATAAGCTGATCAAACGAAAATATAGAATTATCAGGCAAGGAAGAATAGTGCTCAAGTGTTGTATCCTTGAGAGATTGAGGAAATATTTTTGCCATCAAAGCATCATGATGAAAGAAATTTATACACATGGCGATGAAGGTCAACACATGTGTATGTGGATCCCCTTTACCGCCATACTTTTCAAACTTAATAATCTCCATTCCCGAAGGGAAAGGAGTACTCAAAATTTCCACCGAAGGCTATGCCAGATGAAAGGTTGAAAAATAGGTTGGGCAGAGACTTGGGAGAGGCTCGCTAACTAGTTTTGCATCCGACCCATATTTTGAAGAAGAGCATTTAGAATAGGGTCAGAGGATGAAAAAGTCCTAGTGGAACCTCCAAAACCACCACCACCAAATCCACCTCTGGAGCCATTGTCGTGACCATCGCAAAAGCCACCACCACCAGTGGGACCTCCACTAGATCCACCCCCACTACCGAAGCCACCACCATGGCCTCCACTAGAGCCACCTCTACCGGCACCGCCTCCCCTACTAAAGCAGCCACCACTTATTACATCAGAGTCACCACCACCAAGGCTAGTAGGAGGGGTGAAATTGGAACCAAGGGGTATTCTACTTTCCTTGATAGTGTTAGGATTTTGAGAAGCAAATGAAACACTAATTGAATGGCCTATTTTGGCTATGCATACATATGTGGTAGGCATCGAGATGTCTATCTACCTTTCATAGGCATTGACCACCTCTCCTCATGTAGTACCTGATCTAGTTGTATATAAGGGGATATAAGTTTCAGTTAGATTAGTAAGGCCATGTATGAACTCTATACTTGTTCAATCCTTCACTAACATATACCTCACCTCTCTAGCAAGCTTAGCAGCGCCTTCCATGTTAGGTGCTTTCTTTGGATGATTCACAAGTTTTGACAATTTTTTATCCAATGCTAAAAGGTTTTTTGCAGGGATATGGACAACATCATCCTCATCAATGGACGAGGCCATAGGGGATGCTAGAGGGGTAGGAGCATGAGTGGTCTCATCTATGAAACCCATCTCATCAGTAAATCCTATAGGAAAACTAGTGGTAAAGTCAGTAGCTAGACCAGTGGAAAAATTAGAGGTGAAACTAGAAGTGACCTTCATCTTTTCCTTTGGTAGGTGTCACACACTTCTCCTAACAATGTACCTAGAATTTGTGGACTGGGTTGTGATGCTCATAAACCTTCAAAACACTTAGGTTTACAATAGCCACTAGGCATGGAAGAAAAAGTCTCAACATAAGCAAATGGATAAACATTGTTCACATCGAGTTTACCAAAATGTAAGGTAGGAGGACCAACCACACCAAGGCTCTAGGTCACGAAGAGCCGAGAGTGGAGGGTTTCCCTATCTTACCTCAAGCTAAGTGGGTACTTAAGGCAAGGATAGAGAATGAAGATCACTCTAAAGTGATTTTTCACTCTACAAATCCAAAAACTTGAATGGGGATAGATGAGCTAGTTTCTAGAATTTGAACTACACTTCAGATAGCTCTCTACCTAAGGATGGCGGCACAGATCAAGGACAACAACATGAAACACTAGCATCTCGATGGTGCAATGGTATCCATATGACTAGAAAGTGAAAATTACAGTGTACAATACCAAAAAAACTACTAATGACCTAGCTAACTAAGTTTAATGAAATGAAAAAAAGGATAAATTACAAGAAATAACTATACAAATGGTAAAGAAGGTAGATGAAAATAAGGTTGATGAAGACCAAATCACTGAAGCTCCAGTTTTCTAGTGAGCTCCACACACACATTCAACTACACACAACTACGAGAGGGAAAAATATTGGGTTGTATAGGGGTTTTCCTTAGTGAAAACCTTGCTTTGGTGTTTCCATCTCCATAGACAACCAAGAAAGCCATGAAGTAGAAAATATGATAAGGATGAAACACTATAAAAGATACAATGCTACTCTATCAAACCACAAAAATAAAGGAAAGTGAAGCAATACCACCTCCACCCAAAGGCAGTCAAGGCCAGTGAAGGGAGAATGCAAGGAAACGAGCTTGGAAAAGTCAACACAACCACAATAATGATGAAGGGAGGTCTCACAAGACTCCAAACTCATGGCTTCTATAGTAGCACCACATGGATAAAATGAATTCAATGGAGTAACAAGCTACTATAATGCTCAATAGAATTGTATGAAAATTCTCAAGAGAATGTGATAGATTGCTAAAGAGATCAAGAACTGCTAAGAAGATCAAGTGAAGTTGAAAGATAGGCATTTGAAGTGGAATAAGGAGGGAAAGAGCCATTTTCGGGCCAGCTGGTTGACATAGAGGCATTACACTTCATTCCCAATGGATAGTGTAACATCCTGATAGACACCAGAGGTAGGAATCTACCAGGGATGACAACGTGCCATGCAGACGTCCACACATTGCACTCATGTCCCTAAAAAATATTCCCCCACTGACACATATGACAAACTCCAAGTGGATGGAAGGCAGGTGAGTGATGTGGAATTTCACATTCGGGTTTGATTTTCTAAGGTGGAGAGATGCAAAAGGGGAATTTACAAAAGGGGTGCAAATTCTCTCCTATATAATATTAGGCCTAGATGTAGTTAGATATAGTAGACTTACAATCATTGATCTATATAGAGTTGATTTACATCAGGTGATTCATCTAATTTTCTTAATTTACAACTAGTAATCATGGGAGTATTGACCGGTCTACTATCATCCATGCCAAACTTCTTAAGAAATTATTTTACATACTTGGTTTGTGATATGAATATACCTTTATCAGTTTGTGCAATTTGCAAACCAAGAAAAAGTCTGAGTTCTCATAGCATGGACATTTCAAAATCATCTTTCATGGGTGTAGCAAATATTCTACACATAACATCACTGCTACCACCAAATATGATATCATCCACATATACTACAACAATGATCATATGCTCACCTTTAGATTTAAGATATAAATTTCTATCAACACAACCCTTCTTAAACCCTTGTTGTTGTAGATATTGATCCAACTATGAATACCATGTCCTTCGGGCTTGCTTTAGACTAGATAATGATTTTCTCACTCTACAAACATAACCATCATCATTTGATAGCTAACAAACTTCTGGTTGCTCAATATATAATTCCTCTTCTAGGTTTCCATTCAAGAATGTAGATTTAATATGCATCTAGTATACTTTAAATCCCTTGCAGACTGAGAGTGCAAGAAACATTCTTATTGCTTCTAATCTTGCAACAGGGTCAAATGTTTATTCAAAATCAATCCCTTCTACTTGTGCATATCCTTTACATACTAACCTTTCTTTGTTCCTAACCACAACTCCATATTCATTCAACTTATTTTTGAATACCCATTTGGTATAAATTACATTCTTGTTTGATGGTCTAGGAACCAATTCCCATGTTTTGATCTTCTCAATCTGATTGAGTTCCTCTTCCATTTCTTTTATCCAACTCTTATGCTTACTAGCTTCAATAAAGCTCTTTGGTTCAATCTAAGACAGGAGAGAAAAATTAACTTGCTCCTTGTCCTTTACAAGTCTCCTCTTAGTCTGAACACCTTCATTTTTGTCACCAATTATTTTTTCTACAAGATGATCCTTTTGCACATATTTTGCAGGAGCTCATTCAACCACCTCTTCATTATCTTCTTCTTTTTATTCTTCTTCAACTATTGCACTACATCATCATCTTCTGATTCAAACTCAAGGTTATTTCTATTAGAATTAGCTTGATTTGTATTTTCATCAACCTTGACAATTATGATTTATACTACTTTATGTAGTCTCTTGTTGTAACACTTGTAATAGTTTCTTTGATTGGAATATCCTAAGATATTGGTGCAGGAGCACCCAAAGCCTTCAAGGAGTTGTTCAAGTGCCAGGAGTTTGCAAGGGTCAGGAGGACCTATCCATTATATCAAAACATCAACTATGACCTTTTGAAGCCTATAATGGCATTTGGAGAGGATAAATGCAATGAGAGAGTCAACTGTCCTAAGGGTCCTGATAAGGATCCTAGGACCAAATTGCAATATAAAGGTGTAGGTATCCTTTTAAAATCTGCAAACTAAACTTCAAACAATGGGTTAGATGCTTTGCAAACTCTATCAAAATACCTCTATGAAATCCATTACAAATGCTTTCAAAATGCCACAAATGATGATAAAAAGACTAAAACATTATGAAAACAAAAGCAAGCTACCTATTCCATAGTTGGATTGGTGTCACTTGTGCTAGTGACCCTTTCCCAATCCTTGATAAAAGCTCAAATTGAAAATGCTATGAAGATGGTGGAGTGATGATAAACAAGATCAAATCTCAAATGAAGAGAGTAACCTTGCATGAAATTGTGAAGATTGTGAAGGATTTGCTTGAGGATGATGCTTGTATTTAAAGATTTTCAAAATGTTGAATGTTGAAGAGGGACCAATGTGGGATCAAAATCAAGCCAATGAATTGAGGACACTTGTCAAGTGTGATTAGTGATGCATGTGCAAGATTTGGGAAGAGTGCCCAAGAGGGGGAAATTTTGAATTCAAATTTGCAATAAATTTTGAGAGGGGGACAAGAAAGAAGAGCAATAAATGCCCTGTTTGACTTGTCATGTTGAGGGAAAATGAGGTTTTAATAAATCAATAAAATTGATTTATTGTGCAAGTGGCTAGGTCTAGATAATGCAAGTGGGATGTGATTAGCATTAGATTAGGATTAGATGAAGATTATGTTGATTAATGCTGATTAGATGATATGACATTTTGGACCTAAATTTCTGATTTATTTAAATCAGAAAATGATGGAAAAATGTATGATTTGGATTTGATTTAAATGGCTTTTTGATTTATTTAATTAAGTGGATGATGCGAGATGAAGGTTGAATGCTAAGATTTATTTGATAAATGAACTTATTTAATGAATGGATGAAAGTGATGAATTTGCCTAGTGTAAGAGCTAATTTGACCGAATCCGATCGAATGCATAATGTGAAATTTGCATGTCTACATTTTGCCCCTCTTTGAAGCAATGTACTTGTTGCGTTGGTTCAAAGAATAAACTTGCGGATCTAAATTAAAAATTTCATGATTTTTCGATGCCCCAGCGGAAAGAAGTACACTGGTACATTGCCCCCTCGAGAGATCGAGCGAAAAGATTCAATTTGAGGGTCGATCTCGCGATAAAGAGGTTCAAAATGGATGGTTATGGATGACAATGCAAATGAGATGATTTCAAGATGCTTAGAATAACAAATCTATATTATCCTAAACAACTTAAATGATGATATGATATGAGATGGATGAGATTGATGATGTGATATGCTATGATTATGCAATGGATGATTTATGATATGCTTAGACTAACAGGTCTATATTATGATGATGATATGCAATGCATGTGAAATGATCAATGTTTCCTATGATGTATGATATGAATGATATGTGGTATGCAGTTTATTGATGGTTTGCAGATGCAGGATGGATGCATGATGGATGCATGATGGATGTATGATGTTAGTGCGGAAATGAGATGATGACAAGAGGATCCAACAAGTCCAATGATTGGTCGAGACTTTATTAGAGATGATGATGATAATAAAAGATGATGATGATAAATGATGATGATAGATGGATGATTTGCTTATCAAGGATTGGGATTTTCAAAGGATCACTTACTTTATTTTTTGATAACACACCTAAGCACGATGCATCAAGGTATAAAGGACCAGGATGGCGTTGTACTTAGTGTGATGGACTTTGACTCAACAAGCGGATAGGAGTATTCTTGTTCACACTTGACATACGGAAACCTTGCTAGGGATGCACTTTAGAAGTCTCAAACATCTCGGACCAAAACACGGAAAGGTATAACCAATCAATGCAATAGTCAACAAGCTATCTGAAACATCCTCCATACATATCTAACAAAGCAAGTATTCCCAAGTTATTTTACAAGAACGTCCAACAAGCATAGCAGACAAAATAATAATGATCGTTGCCCCATTCCTTTCTCTCTAAATCCTTCGTTCGGATATCATCGAGAGGTCCTTGGAATGAGCGCAATATGATAAATCAAAAGAAAAGATCAAGTATACAAGCAAGCCAATGTTCTTCATACCTTCAGCCAGAGGGATGTGTTTCAAAAGATGGGAGCCAAAACTTATTGCCAAAAGATAATGTCCATTGTCGGAACGGATCCTAGGACATGTTAATGACACGTCATTTTGTTTACCCAAATTGGTTGATTTGATAAAAGTGCCCATTGTCGGAACGGATCCTAGGAAATGCTTTGTATCAAATGATGATGAAATTGATTTATGATTTACATGCCATTGATAAGAAAAGAGTTGACCAACTTGCTTGCCGACAGACCTATACTTGAGATTTTGACAGTTTAGGTTTTCACATTTGACTGCTAGACTTGTTTCTGACTGTTTTACCAAAGGTTGAGGGTGATGACGATTTATTATGGATGATTGATTATTGCGAGTGTAAGCGAGATGAGGTGGATGGATTTTTTCAAATATTTGGATGTTTTTGGAATTTTTGCAATGTTTTGAGGCTGTTTTTGGTAATTTTTTGAGGTTTTACAAATGTTTTGATTTTCGATTTTCCAATGTTTTTGGGATTTTCCGAGATTTTGACCAAGAGACTAACCTAAAGACCTATCCTAGGGGCCTCGGGGGCTTATCGATAGATTAGCCTTGCCTACGTTATACACACAGAGACCACGTAGTTCGACTAACGACTTGACCGATTTACAGATGAAGATACACATGATGAAATGTCAGTTTATTATGACGAACTCCTATAGGACTGACCTAAATGTCTCGGGGGATGATCAAAGATCAACCTTGCCTACGTTCAAGCTCAGAGACGACGTAGTTCGACAAGACGACCTTGTTTTTGGATTTTGAAATGTTTTGAATGTTTTTGGATTTTCTGATTTTCTGATGTTTTTGGATTTTCTGATTTTCTGATGTTTTTGAATTTTCTGATTTTGAGGACTTTAAGATCATACACGAATCCGATCCGATGAGAACGTGCCCCCAGTGTGAGGCGATAGACTACTCCGATATAGGCAGGACAAACTGACCTTTTAAGTGGGCCGAGTAGCTCTAGGAGGAATCATGACACAAATGAAAGACCAAGCTATGGTGCAGATGCGGATGGAAGGGTGAAATGCGACGATATGCGATGAGTGAGTGAATGATGCAAAGCAAGTCACGGAGACCAAGATGGATGGAGAGTGCTTATTTACACAAGGTGCCTGTTTAGCAGGTTTTCAATTGCTGCATTCTGGTTCAAAGTGCCACCAAAGTGGTTTTCACTAGGGGACTATTTTTTTTTGGATTTTTTATATTTTTTTGTGTTGTCACCAAGACCCCTATTTGCCAGGTTTTCATCAAGGTGACCATTTTTTTAGGAAATTTTGTGATTTTTTTGTATTTTTTGGTTTTACACCCTAGAAGTTTAGGCATAAACTTTTTTGAGATAGGAGCTATTCATGGGCTCCTACAGAGGGGTTCTTCGGTAAGTTGATGGATATGCCCCTGATTTGTAGCTTGCTATGATGACAAAGGGTCCCAGCCAGTTGGGTTCAAACTTGCCCTTGCCATTTGGGTTCAAGACATTCTTTTGATTCTCTTTTAGCACCAATTCTCCAACTTGGAAAGTTCTGCTTCTGATTTTCTTGTTGTAGCTCCTTTTCAGTCTATTCTGATACACTTGCAGATGGTTTAAAGCGTCCAGACGTCGCTCATCCAACAGTTCCAGCTCGTTCAGTCTTGAAACTTGATACTCCTCGTCTGTGATGAGGTTTTGCAATGATACTCTAAGGGATGGTAACTCGATCTCAATGGGCAAGATGGCCTCTGATCCGTAGACCAAGGAAAATGGTGTGGCACCAGTGGGTGTGCGGATGCTGGTTCGGTAAGCCCAAAGGGCAGGATTAAGCTGCAAATGCCAGTCACGACCTGCGTCATTGACTGTTTTCTTAAGGATTTTGAGGATGGTTTTATTTGTAGCTTCTGCTTGGCCATTGCCTTGTGGATAGTATGGGGTGGAAAAGCGATGTTGGATTTTGAATTTATCACATAGGTCACGGACTTCCTGATTTTTGAATGGTGTCCCATTATCTGAGATGATGGCTTGTGGAACACCATAGCTGCATATGAGATAATTCAGGATGAACTTTGAGATCTGCTTTCCTGTTATGTAGGTCATAGGTATGGCTTCAACCCACTTGGTGAAGTACTCAGTTGCGGTTATAATGAATTTGTGGCCGTTGGATGAGGTGGGTGTGATTTTCCCAATGAGATCGAGTCGCCACTGTGAAAAGGGCCATGGTGTGATGATTGGATGAAGCTCTTGAGCTGGAGCATGGATGAGGTCCCCGTGTTGCTGACACTGTAGACACTTCTTGACATATTCATGTGCCTCTCTGTCCATGGTAGGCCAGTAATACCCACTCCTCAGCAATTTCTTAGACAAGGTCATGCCACTCGAATGAGAACCACAGATGCCGTTGTGCACCTCATTTAGGGCAGCCGAAGCCTCCTCAGGGCTAAGACATCTTAGTAAGGTTCCTTCTATGCTTCTACGATAAAGGGTTTCTCCTAAAATGACAAAACGAGATGCTTTCTTGATAAAGGTTCGTCTAAGGCTTGAACGCAAATCGGCTGGAATGATACCTATCCTAAGGTATGTGTAAATGTCTTGGTACCACTGATCATTTGGACCAACGATTTCGCACACAAATTCTGACTCTGGTACCTTGAATGCTGGTACGAGAAGCTGCTCTACCAAGAAGTCGTATTTCGAAACATTTCAAGGGATCTCTAAGAGTGATCCAATAGTTGCCATTGCGTCTGCTGCTCTGTTGTTGGTTCTTGGTACTTGCTCAAATGTGATGTCAACAAAAGATTCCTTGAGATTTTCCACCAGCCTTTTGTATGGAGTTAGCTTATCATCCTTTGTTTGGTACTCATTATTCACTTGATTTATGATAAGCTGTGAATCTCCATATACCTTCAATGTCATAATGTTCCACTGTACTGCTATCCTGAGACCTATAGTTAAAGCATCGTATTCTGCAATGTTGTTGGTACAAGGGAATGCTAGTTTGTATGATCTTGGTATACAATCCCCTTGTGGAGCGATGAAGAAGATACCAGCTCCTGACCCATGTTGTGTGTAGGAACCATCAAAGTATAGTTTCCAATGAGTAGCTATGTCAATGTTGAAAATGGATTCATCTGGAAATTCTGAAACAAGTGGGTTCTCTGCATAGATAGGTGCGTCTGCTAGTTGGTCTACAATGACCTGTCCCTTGATTGCCTTGTGCTCCACATACTCAATGTCATATTATGATAATATCATTACCCACTTAGCCATTCTTCCCGTAAGCATTGCCTTTGAAAGAAGATACTTTAAGGGATCAATTTTAGCTATGAGTTTGATCTTGTGTGCCAACATGTAGTGTCTGAATTTTTGGGATGCAAACACCACTGCTAGGCAAGCTTTTTCAATGAATGTATAGTTTAACTCATGGCCCACCATTGTACGACTGATGTAGTAGATGGCTCTTTCTGTTCCATTTTCATCATGTTGTGCTAGGAGAGCACCAAGGGCTACAATAGTTGCTGAGATATAAAGGATTAATGGTTTGTTCTGAATTGGAAGCCTTAGTACTGGAGGTGTTAACAAATATTCCTTGATTTTTTTGAAGGCTTGTTCGTATTTGTCGTCCCATTTTTATGTTACCCCCTTGTGGAGTAAGTGAGAGTAAGGGATTTTTTTGTCTGCTAATTGTGCTATGAACCTGCGAATTGACTGAAGCCTGCCTTGGAGACCTCTCAGTTGTTTCAATGTCCTAGGAGCTTCCATTTCAAGTATTGCTTTCACCTTTTCCGGATCAATCTCAATGCCTCTCATTGACACAATGTAGGCCAACAAATTTCTTGATTGTACGCCAAAGACGCACTTCTTGGGATTCAAACGAACCTTGTATTCTTCTAGTCTGTCAAAGATAACACTCAAGACCGATATATGATCCTTCCTCTTTTTGGATTTTCCCAGGATGTCATCGACATAGTCCTCAACTATTTTGTGGATCATGTCATGGAATATTAGTGCCATGGCCCTTTGGTATGTGGCCCCAGCATTCTTTAAGCCGAATGGCATTACGTTCCAGCAGTATGTTCCCCAAGGACAAGTGAAAGATGTTTTATGTTGGTCTTCCTCTGCAATTCTTATCTGATTATAGCCTGAAAATCCATCCATCAAGGAAAGCATCTCATGCCCTGTAGTCATGTCTACAATCATATCAATGTTAGGCAACGAAAAATCATCTTTTGGGCAAGCCTTGTTCAAGTCCCTAAAGTCCGTACAGATTCTTATGCCCCCAGTTGGTTTTGAAACCGGTACTAGATTGGAGACCCACTCAGGGTAGGCAATCATTCGTATGAATCCCGCATCTAGTAGTTTCTGGAGTTCCATCTTGACTAATAGAGCAATCTGTGGGTGCATCTTTCTCAACTTCTATTTTACAGGTTTAGCTTCAGGATAGACTGCCAAGTGATGAACCACTACCTCTGGATCCAATCCTGGCATATCAGCATAGGTCCACACAAAATTTATCTTCCTCTCCTTTAAGAAGGTAGCCAACTCCTCCTGTTCTTTGCATAATAATGACTCAGCGTAGAATGTAATATGAGGAGTTTCTTGTGTTCCCAGATTGATGGGGTTGCACTTTTCTACTAGCATAGCTGACTTTTCTTGGTGTATAGTTGTAAGAGGAAGATTGAATCCCCCATCCTCAGGCACCTCAGAGAGGTTTTCACCATTGGATGTGTCCTTTCTTTTTACTTTTTCAGAGTCAGAGAGTGCCACAAAGTGGTTTTCACTCAAGGACTTGGAGATTATTCTCAATTTTTTTATTTTTGCGACTGAGGGATTCAATTGTTTCTCCATAGTATGCATGTGTATCCAGCTCTATGATAAAACCTGCCTTATGATCCCCACATGGAATGTCATCCCTAAGTCCCATGAATTCTGAGGGCGCCTCATCGTTTTCAAACATGTCAAGAATTGGTGGTCCTCGTTGGTCGTAATCAATCAGTTGGGGATAGACTAATCGGATTTCATTGCTTTGGTTTTCAGACTCATAAGACAAGGTGCTAATCATAAGGACATTAGTATCCTCAAACAACAAAGGTAATCCTATTTCTGGTGACTCAGTTAAATCAGTGGGCATTCCTAAAGTCATGGAGGATTGTGGAGTAGTTACGATTCCTGAGGAGGCATTCGGTTCTGTCTACCATGGGCACCTCGACCAAGTACAGTTACCTTAGGAGTAGGATGACCAATGCCAAGATTTTTTATTTGCTTCTCAGGTATAATGGGTATTACACGCCCATTATTATCTTGGCCTAACCCTTGGTTCCGGTTATAGCCCATCAAGAGCATCAGCTTCATACCTCTGTTTCGTTCGTCCATAGGCAATTCAACTGCCGGTATATCATCTCGATAAAGGAGATGAGATAGGTCCCCCTCTAATGTTTCCTGACCAAGATCTCCTGCACTTGTGAAGGTAGGGTTTCGTTCATAGGAGCCTTGAGATGTTGAAGCTTCTTGTGATTGTGGTCGTCCTCTTGATCTAGGAGATTGTGGTAGCTCTCCTACTACAAAAGCATTCTTAGGCATTGAATAGTTTCCACAACCATCATCTTGTATTATGACTTTGATATCAGAAAAGGCGGGGATGGCGGGGGTGGAGGGTGTCTCTGTCACAGAAGTGAGAGTGGCGGGATCCACGTAAGGTGTTGATGGGCCTTCATCGTTCTTGGGTACTTGCGGGATCTTGTAGTATTTTGCCTCTAGATTTTTGCAGTAGGCAAATGGCTCAGGATCTCCATGGATAGTAACCTCTTGACCTTCATGTGTGAATTTCACACATTGATGAAAGGTTGAAGCTACAGCTTGCATTGCATGTATCCATGGTCGCCCTAGGAGAATGTTGTATGGTAAATCGAGGTCCAAGACCTGACAGTTGGTTTGCATGATGGCGGGGCCAACCTGGACAGGAAGCTGAATGGTGCCTTGGGATACCCTTTCCTGGTCATCGTATGCTCTTATTGTGATGCCTTTTCCTTTGTCAATTGAATCCTCTGAAATGTTCAAATTCTTTAGAAGTTTTAAGGAGCAAATATTTAAGCCTGCACCTCCATCCACCAAGACTCTCTTGACTTTCTTTTTATTTACGTACACCTCCAGATGAAGTGCACGGTTGTGAGATGGTTGTGTGGGGAAGTCTTGTTCAGAAAATGTAAGAATGTTAGGTGTGGTGATATTTGCGACCATAGCTTGGAATTGTTCTGCATCTAGATCTGCAGGGACAGTAGATGACGCCAAAGCTTCTTCTAGAATCTTTTTGTGTGCAGATGAGATTTTGAGTAACTCCATGATGGAGATATGTGCAGGGGTTCTTTTCAATTGATCCAAGACATTACAGCCACTAGGGTTAGACCTTGGATTGGATGTGGAATTTCTGCTTGGTTGGGATGGTGCTGCAATGGTAACCTTTCCACCTCTTGTGGTGACTCCACAATCGGCTTGGGCCCCTTTGATGGTGATGACTCTACAAAACTCGTCTAAACAAGCAACAACACCCTCGTATGTGTGGTTGACATTTTTATAAGCCCCTTTTCCTTTGTCTTGGTCTTTGTTTCCTTTGTTGCCATGATTTGGCATCGGATTCGTGTAAATCTTGAGATCTTTGTTTCCTGATGGTGCTTCCACATCTATGATTTTGTCATCTATGAGGTCTTGAATTAGATTTTTGAGCCTCATGCAGTTGTTTGTCATGTGTCCCTTGAGTTTGTGGAAGTCGCAAAGATAATTTTCATTATACCATGGTGGCTTGACCGATGGTTCCTGATAATTATTATGTGTAGGGACCGTTATCAATTTTTCATCTACCAATATTTTCATGATTGCTTCAGCAGGTTCCCCAAGGGGTGTGTATTTTCGTTTGGGGAAGAACTTGTTTCGCTGTGGTCCTCCCTGATTATCAGTGTTGTTTGTGTTTTGGTTATGGGATGGTTGGACCACAATATTGACTTGTCGATTGCTTTGATTGGTATTTTGGTGTTGTTGTTGGGATGGTGGATTGTTCTTCCATGGGGCACTAATGACAACCTTGGCATCAACGACACCATCGTTGGTTACATTACGATTCTTTGCCCATGTTCGTGGTTTGTCATGATAACTGGATGATGAGCGGCCTTCTTGATATGATGAAGTTTCTCCTTGTGTGGCAAGGGCTCATTCGATATTGATCACCCTAGGGATCAACTGGTCGTAAGTGGTGATGTTTTGCATTTTGAGGTGGAAGGCCAAGGGCCCATCAAGATTCGCAATGATAGTTCCCACTTGTTGCTCTTCAGGCATGGACCACTTGCTTCGATTAGCTTTGGATCGCCATCGTTGTAAGAAAGCACCGAATGATTCATTTTTCCCTTGTTTGAGAGCTGATAATTCCTGTAAGCTAACCTCCATGGGAGTGTTGAAGGAATAATTTTGTATGAAGGCATCTATGATTTCCTGGAATTTTTTGATTCCAGAAAGTCGAGAAAACCAATCAATAGCATTTCCAGCCAAGCTTCTTGGGAATAATCTCATTAAGTATGTTTCGTCGTAAGCCACCTCCATGCAATGTACTTGGAATTCCCTAATGTGATCTTCAGGGTTACCTGTTCCGCGATATTTGTCAAATTTAGGGATCTCAAACCCTTTTGGGAACGGTTTCATTTCTACACTCCTATCAAATGGATAAGGGCATAGGTTTTTTTGTGGTTTTGGTGTCCTTCTTGATTGAAGGTCAAGCACTTGTTGTGACAGAAATTTTATTTGTGCGGTGACATCCAATTGTGGATCAGGAGGTGGAATGAAGGTGTTCTAGGGGGGTGGAGTGGGTGTTTGAATGGGTGGAATGTTTGCTTGTTGTGCCATGTATGCTTTCAACGACGCTTTTTTTTGATCTTGCTATTGTTGCGCTAATAGAGCTTGTTGTTGTGCTTGCTGTTGTTGGTCCAACAATGCTTGTTGTTGGTCAGCTAGGGCTTGTTGTGCTGCTTCTTGTTGCTCTTGGTATTGCTCTAACGCTTGCTGATATGCGAGTTGTTGGGCTGCTTGTTGTTGTGCAAAGTACTGCGCTTGTGCTTGGGCATCTTGGGCATCTTTTGTAGCTTGAGCAGCTTGTGCGGCTTGTGCGACTTGAGCAGCTTGTGCAACTTGCGCAATTTGAGCAGCTTGTGCGGCTTGTGCAGCTTGTGCAGCTTGAGCAGCTTGTGCAGCTTGAGCAGCTTGTGCGGCTTGTGCAGCTTGTGCGGCTTGTGTAGCTCGTTGTTGTTGTTGCAACAAAGCTTGGGCTTGTGCCGCTTGTTGTGCTTGTTGTTGTTGCAGCGATGTTTGAGCTTGATTTTGCTGTGAAGCTTGAGAAGCGTGCGTGGCTATAGGTGCTTGCTGAATTGTTTGATATTGTTGGAGCAATTGTTGGTATGCTTTGAATGCAGCATTGTAATGGCTTACTTGGCTTGGTCGCAATGGTGGTGGTGGTGGGATTGGAATTGTGTTGGAAGTTTGAGATGCGCTTAGAGCGATGGTGGTGGTGGGAGGTTGTGATGTAAGGAGTGTGATGGGGGTAGTGAAAGTTTGAGGTATAGTGGATGTAGTGGTTGGAGTGAATGTGGTGATAGGTGCATTTGGGATGGGTGAAGTGATAGGAATGGTGGGACTAGGTAAAGTGGTAGGAATAGTAGAGATGAGTGAAATAGTGGGTCTTTGAGAGACCGTATTTTGATTAGCTATCATGCGTTGGTTTGATGTGGATGGTGTGTTTGAAAGATGTGATGTACCCCCTTGGTTGGATGAATTGATTTGGATGGGGTGATTTATGTTAGGGAAAGGTGGAAATTTAGGTAAAGGGGGGATCCCTAAACCAAAATATGGTGTTGACGTGGTGGGAGGTGTGAATGGTTTGAATGGTGGAAAATTTTCTTGTGCAAATGAAGAGACAAATCCGTAGGGTCTCTCTATTTCGGATGAGCTTGCTTGTACCAAAGGTCTAGACACTTGCGTGTCAAGGGAAAATGATGAGGTGGTATGGTAAGGAACCTCAGATGTATCGATAAATCCAAGTGGGTTGTAAAGTGGATTTTGATGCGTGTTGAAGAGGGTATCATCCTCATTGATAGTAGGTTCTATGGTGGTAATGGAAGTGGTTGATTGTGGAAGGGTGTTTTGGTCATTTGGTACAAGAAGCTCATCCTCAATAGTGTTGAGAATTGATGGATTTATTTTAGCCATTGCGCGAAGAAACTTTTGTAGTTTTGGTTGTTTGAGCATCTCAAGAACTTCTTCCTCACTTAGTTCTTGTTGGTGTGATGTCTTCCACCAAGACCTCTTTTTGTGGATCGTGTGTAGTGATAGTGAGGTCTGGAAGTGGTGTGTTTTGGATTTCTGGAATGTTTTGGCTTAGATCACTTGTGGTTGATGTTTCTTGATTTAACTCCATGTTCCTCTTGTGTTGTGATCTTGTTTGAACCATAAAAGAGCAAACTAGGATGTGTAAAAGATCAAAGATGTGAAGATGAAAGGTGTATGATATATGGATGAGAATGGAAGTTTTGAATTTGTATTGAAAATCTTGATGTGATGCTAGGTACTTTGGGTTTGCTTTGATTGATGTTTGTTTGATGTTTAGACTTTGAATTCTATCTTTTGAATGTTGATGTTTGAGCAAGAGATATCCCCAAGATGTTTGGATGATGATCTAAAAAAGATAACTAATGCTCATAAAGGATAATTTGATTTAGGAGTGAGAATAGGATGTGTCTACTCACAAGCTAACCAAAAGATAATCCAAATTAGTGATGGGAGAAGGATGCATCTATCCACCATTAATTTGAACAAAGTGATAATTCAACTAAGCATGTGCAAAAGGATTCATTCACACACACTTGAGTTGAACAAGTTTGATGTTGATGTTTGAAGAATTCAAAGTCTCATGTTTGAAAAGTTTTGATGTCTACCAAAGGAGCCTAGCATAGTTGTGTCAAGATTTTCTCAAAATGTTGGTGAGATGTTTATGGTTGATGATGTTTTTGATGGATGAATGTTTGTTTTGATCTTAGAATGACCCTAGTTTAGACTTTTGTTTAACAAGACCAAGGTATTGAAGAACATGTTATGCCCTAAGCAAGGTATCCAATCCCTTGAAACAATCTTGGATTTCATGTGTAGTAAAATGAATATAAAGTGGGGTTGTCTCTTGAAGCATGTCTATAGAAATTAGCCAACAACTTTTCTCTAAAATCATATAACCTTTTGAGTCTTTGTTGATGTTGTTTTGGGCTAAGTTTCTTTTTCTTGGGTTTTTGTATCTTGATCTTGTGAGAAATCATTGAAAAGACATGTGTGGGGCTCAATTGCTTATCTTTGCTTTTAATGACTTCTTTTTACCAAATACACTTTCTTGATTATGTTTCAAACTAAAGATGTCCTATGTCAAAATTCCTTTTCTTCCCACAAAGTGTTGTGTGGGAGTTCCAAGAAATTGAGGCAAAGGGATTTCCTAGGTTAACCCTAGTTAGAGCAAATGACGATATAAATTCAAGTGCTAAGAAACCTCTAAGGACATAATCCCAAGGGCAAGCAACAACACTTAAATTTGTCCAAAGGTATTTTCTCTATCAAAAGGGGTTTGAAATTTGCATGATCATGTTTAAGTGTTTGTTTTCCAATGTTTACGAACAAGCATGTGTTTTTGTAACCCAAAAGCATGTACAATCCTATGGATGTGATAGACAATGTTTGTTGAGTCCCCACTTGGACAAGTCCAGCTACGCCTACTTTTAGCGGATGGTTAGATGCTTGACCCCACTGGCTCCCCTCCACGGAACTCACTTATATGGGGCAGCCAAGCACCAACACCCATGAAACTCCCATGGCATGCTTTCCATCTCTACTAAAAGCCATAAAATTGTGGGGCGGCTTCAGAATGACCGTTCTTGCACCAACAAACAGATAGGATTTTGGCCTTTTCTAAACAAGGGTTTTAATAAGGACTTTCTGTTCGTGGAGATTGACCCATACAACAAGAGTCCCCTTTCGGATCCATCTTGTCGAGCCAACCACGTAATAATGGCGTTTAACCAATACCCACATTTATATCCCGGCTGGAAATACCCTTAGCTTTAGAGTGTTACCGGTTGAGTCGTTCCCTTGGGTGAGTACTTTTTCCCCAAGGCAGGCCCTCTAGGATAAACAAAAGCGAATGAAGAACAATATTCGTAACTCGATCAATCCTTGTAGGCAACAAGGAGAGAGAATATATGCAACAAAGCCCCCACTCACACTCGCACAATAGTTTGTTCAATTTTAAGCCCAAATCGAAGTGTGGAGGTGATTGCTTTATCTCAACCCAAAGTCATGGAAAATACCTTTTGATTCTCAAGATCGCTATAAAGCGCGAGAGAAGTGCATACGTCCTTTTCCAATGGCTTTAGTCTAAGTAAGCCTTCACAAACAAACAAAACTACACTTGTTCTTTTTAAACCCTCAAAGCAATGATGATTTCATTTTAAAGCACCAAATGAAGTGTGAGAAATTGCCTTGTTCAATTGTTAATCCAATAAACCAAATCTAGTAAGTTGTGATCCTAAAGTTCATTTTAGCCTTTGCAAGAAATGAAAAAGGTTCTTTTTAAGCCCAATTGAAAACTAGTGTCCTAAGAAGGAGAAGGATGACAAATTCTTTGAAGAAGTGTTAAACAAACACTTAAGTGTTAAAAAACACTTTGATTAGATAAAATATCATCCCCGTGCTCCTCTTTCTTTTGATTTCAATTTCCAACCTGCAAAAGTGATTAAAATGTTAGATGAGATCAAAAGAAACAAAAGGATATAGGGGTTAGACAAACCATTTACCAAAACACCCTAAAACTTAGCCAAGTTATCATGTGTTTTTACTTTAAATGCAAATTTGAAAATTTTAACTAATTTATAGTTAAGAAACACCTACACCATTGGATAGCTTGTAAAATTCTACCCTATTTTTAAAAAAAAAAGCATCAAAAAAGACCTACGTATGACCAAGATATGGTCATTTTAAAATTGACTCTAAAAACACTAAAATAGTGATCATATGCGGATTAATGAATAGTGCTGTCAAAAAACAGTGAAATTTTATAAAAAAAACGTGTTAGATTTGAGGTATATGCCCTCCTTCTAGCGCCAATATGTGAACCATTTGAATCTAGACCTTGCACAAACACAATAAACATGCAAACAATTAGATCAAACACAAGGTTAGAAACAAATGATTCCTCAAGAAATCCATTTGAAATTTGCAAAAGATAAGAAATGAAAATGAAGAACACAAATGAAACAATTAAATCCTATCTAATGCAAGCAAACTCTTGATCTCTTGAGGGAGTTGGTGCCAATTTGATGTGGAAATTGGCCCTTTCCCAACTCCTTTTGCAAGCTTGATGATGAACGAATGAAGAAGAATGAGAAGAGAGTGATCCACTTGATGAAGACTTTGAATGTATGCTCCAAGCTAAAATCTGCAAAAAACCTAGCTATGATTCAATGAGATGGATGAGAATTGCTAAGTATTTTAGCATGGTAACTTTGCTTGAGATGTGGATGATCAAATGCATGGTGAAACATTCTATTTATAGAATGTTGAAATGGAAACAAAGCCAAAATAGAGCAATGTGGGACAAAGATTTGGCCAATGGCAAAATGCCACTTGTCCAAATGTGATTGGATGAGGAATGAGCAAGTTTTGACAAATGTGCCAATAAATGCATTTTTGAATTTGAATTTTGAGAAAAGACATGTAAGAGGGGGAAAGAAAATTGCATTGAATGCCACTTGGCTCAAGGCAAGGACATGTAAGAAGAAGTAAATGTCTTGTTGGAAGGACTTGTAAGAGAGAGTAAATGACATGTCATTCAAATTTTGAATTTGAAATAGAAGAATATTCCTCCAAAAGATGCTTTGTTGAGGGAAAATGAAGATTTAATAAATCAATAAATTGATTTATTTGTGCAAGTGGAGATATCTAGAGAATGCAAGTGGGTGAGATTAGTATTTAATCATGGTTAGATTAAATAAATGATGATTAGGTGAGTTGACTTATTTTGACTTAGATTTTTGGATTAATTTAAATCAAACAAGAGAGGAAATGATTTAATGAGTTTAATTAAATAAACATGTTTTGATTATTTAATTAAAGAGATTGAAGTAAGATTAAATTAAATAAGATTTTAATTTATTCAATTTAATAGATAGACTTTAGAGATTTAATTAAATAAAATTAATTATTTAATTAAAATAGGGATAATTAGATCAAATGAATTGATTTAATTAACAAGGGAAAGTGACTTAATTAGACAAAAATAATTTATTTAATTAAGAGATGAATATTGATGAATTTAATCAGATAAGGGAATTTGATTAAACAGTTAGACCGAGGGATGATTTAGGAAGAAACGATGTTAGTAGATCAGAGTTAGATGCGCAATGTCAACTTGCACATTTTGCGTGTCTACATAGACTAATTAAAATCAATGAAACAATATAATGACAAGAAAGAGAGGAAGAGATAAAAACCTTCGTGTAGTTGAAATATCTCAAATACTTGTAGCTAGAGAAAATAAAAATGGTTGTGATTGTTTGGGAGCTTGCTAGGAATGGTGAAGCCTTAATTTTGGTCTTTCAACTTCCATGAGTAAGAAAATAAAAAATAGGAAAATAGAGTGAGTGCACTTAGCCTATGTGCATCTAGAGATAAGAACACAATATTAAAATAAAATTTATAAGCATGGAATTTGTGGTCTATAGGAAGCTACACCCTAGTGTGTGTATTTGAACAAATAGAAAATGCAACACCAAAAAACGTTAGCAAATAGAATGGAGCAATATAGAGAGTTGCAATAATATGAAAATAAATAAATAAATTTGTTTAACAATATTACCAACCAAGAGAAGAAGATGAAGTTGAGAGCGTTTGAGTAGTCACAGAATATATAATAGCATGAAGCTTAAAAAGTGGAGTTCCTTCTACTAGTTATGTCTAAGAGAGCCAAATAGGGAAATTTCTTGTTGGGGAGAGAAATATCATTAAAAATGGTTTTCAAAAGGGTTTCTTGGAAGGTGAAGGGTTAGATTTGGATGTAGAGGGCATTTTTTGAGAAGACGTACATTAAAATAGGTAGTTAGGTAGGAAAACAATGTTTAGAATTTTGAAATTGGTAGGGCATGAACATGACATGTAGACTTCAACATTTTTGCGCTTGTGTCCTAGATAAATTATTTAAAATTTGGTATGTGGTATCAAGCCAACATGATGAATCAAAATGTCATAAGAATTTTTGGTAATTTGGTGAAGGAAAAAGGATAAGGATAAAATGATACATATAACATACTAGGGGAATAAACACAAAAGGAAGTCTAAAATATAATGTGAAATTGTTAAGGTATGCAATTTTTGACATTATATTTTTCCCCCACTTTAGGTGGCTATTGAAGCTAAGTGATAGGCTATTCTAAAACAAAATAAATAAATATATATATATGAAATAAAATACTATAAACATGATAGTTTAAAATGATACTATAAAGGATGTAGAATAATTCTTTAGGAAAAGCAACTATGATCCCAAGTCGAGAACCTATGAAACCACAATTTTTGGAATGACAATCTTGCAAAATCACAATGCTAGAAAAATAATGTAATCTTGGAAGACAAGAATGTTAGAACACATAAATATGAAAAATAAATGTCAATCCAACATAAAAGAAATAATAATAGAGGAAATCCAATATGATGTGAAGAATGATGTAGATAGAAAGGTGAACAATAGAGAATCAATCTATGCCTTGGGGAGAAAGGAATCTTGATGAAATCAACATAAAATAATGTTTATTAGAACGATATGAATTCATGGGTTAGCTTGCTCCAACACTAAGAGTGATGAAAATTATTAATAACATGAATCAATCAGACTAATTCTTTATTTCTAGGTGATTTAGAAATTTAGGATTGCTTGGGCAAGTGTTCTCTATTGCTAGGTGATTTGGATAGGAGTGGCAAATAAAATGTAAATCTAATATTAATTAGCCATAATGTCAATGTTTTATTTAGGAAAGTGGATTGTTGGCATATAATATTTTTGAAGGGGATATGCATACCCCCTCCTATTTTTACCTATATTGTCGGAAGGTAAGAATAGGAAAAATGAGTAGTAAATTTGTGAAAGATAACAAATGCCCTCAATAAATATGGGGTGAAGAATTTATAATTTTGAAGATTTGAAGGAAAATAAGAAGAAAATTCTATTCAACTATTATCACGAGAAGTAATAACAAAAACAAACAACATGTGATAAAGAAAAGGATGGATCTTAGATTTGCATAGAGAAAATTGTGTAGGATTCAAAGCTTTTGGCGAAAAGTTAATATTTTTTTTTTGAATTTTAGAGAATTAGAGCCTATAAAGACCTGAGAGAGATAAAATATTGTATATATGGTACTTTGAGTTCTCCAAGTTGGGCATGATGAAATATTAGGTGGCACAAGGCATTGAGCTATGAGAGGTAAGAAGTTTTTTAATTTTTAATAAAGTTTTAAAGCTTTTTTAAACTTGTGGGACCCCCATGTTGCACAAGCATTCTAGGAGTATAGTAGTGTCGTAGGGATACATTAACATCCAAAAGGCCTAAAAAAGTGCTCAAGACACATTGGAATCCATATTTGGGTTTTGCACTAGGGTCCAAAACATGCTAGAATTTTAAAAAAGTTATAATTTTTAATTTTTAATACAACATAAATTTGAAATTTATGATATAGAGTTAACTAAAAATGAGCATTTATGGGAAAACACAAATTGATGATTTGCTATTTGTAGGTGCTAATAATCATGCAAGTGACCTAGGAGCAACATGTTGACATTGTTGCTAGGGCGAAAAAATGTACTTTCATAACAAAGGATGATGCTACTACATTGAGTTGGTATCTACTATGTGTGCCACATGTTAGATATGTAACAATGATTGGTTGTTGACATCAATAATGGAGAGGGTGGGATAAAAATGCATCCATTTTCATATTTATACCAAGGGATATGGTCATCACCTTGGATGATGCATACAAGAACTTGTGGCTACTAGTGTAGGGTTGACACATGGGGATTGTGGAGTAGCTGTTGTCAAGATATGTATAGGCCTCACATATGTATGTGCTCAATCACCTCATTGTAGGTGATGAATCTAGGCATGTTTTTATTGTGGATGAAGTAAGGAGCCAAAACTATCTTGCTTGTGAGTTGGGTGATGTTCATCATTGTAGCTAAGTGTATGGAGAAGGATCAAGGAGCATATTTGCATAGGGGGTTTATCCACATAGTTTATACCCAGTTGTGCATGTCTCAAATTTTGTATATTTGGCTATGTTTTTCCCCCTTGTAGTAATTTTATGTAAATCTACCTTTTATAACCAATTTGAGATAATATAGGTGGGTTTTTCCTTCATCAAGAATTTACTAAATTTTTCTTTGTGTTGCCTCTATTGTGTGCTAATTATGTGTCGAAGTATGTAAAAGGTCTAAAAATTTCTAGTGTGGGGTGTATTTGGGTCATTTCCTTAAGTTTTATAAGTTGTGTAAGTTTCAAAATTTTGGGGTTGTCCATCCCTAAATTCCATTCCATCTGCCTCTATCCTTATCGGGTTGTCAGACTTCATCCTCTTGACATAATTTTCCACTTTATATTGACAAGTTGGTCCTTAACCTTGTTATTTGTTTCCAAGTATGGTTGTTGGACTATCAACATCCCCCTTACTAACATACCATCTCATCAAGCCTTGAAAATTTGATCCTTTTCTTGTAAAAATCTAAGTATTCCAATGTTGGAGTTTTATAAGTTGTGTAAGTTTCAAAATTTTGGGGTTGTCCATCCCTAAATTCCATTCCATCTGCCTCTATCCTTATCGGGTTGTCAGACTTCATCCTCTTGACATAATTTTCCACTTTATATTGACAAGTTGGTCCTTAACCTTGTTATTTGTTTCCAAGTATGGTTGTTGGACTATCAACATCCCCCTTACTAACATACCATCTCATCAAGCCTTGAAAATTTGATCCTTTTCTTGTAAAAATCTAAGTATTCCAATGTTGGAGTTTTAGACATCCCTTAACATTTGTATAATTTCCCTAGCTCCCCTGAACTTCAAAATCCCTAGTATTTGTCTTAAATTATTTGCAATATTAGAATTTCATACTTTCCTCTCTTTCCATGCATTTCGCTCATTACTATTGGCCTATCGAAGTTACCCTTCCACAAGTACCCTTCATATGTCATCCTTGATGGTGGTCTCTTAGCCATTTTCCATTCAAAATTTTCTTAAGTTATTTGGATTGAAGATTTGGGCCATACCTTATCTAAGTACCTAGTTTAGACTCCTCTCGACTATTGCCCCAACATTTTTGACTAAGTCCATCAAAGTTAGAGTTGTGACCTTCCATTTGCTTTGGTACTTGTTTCCTATCATGCCTAATTCCTAAACCTCATTGAATCCTTCCATCCTTTTACCTTGGTATTCCTTGTGCATCTGCGAATTTCCATTTCTTGATAACTTCCTTTGTATTTATTGTTATATTTTGCAATGTAGACTTCCTTTTAAATTGGGACTAGGTATAGGTTCTCTCTAAGCCTTGACCCATGATATCCCAACACTCTTTTGTCTGATTAGGGCTATTTGTTCAAAATTACTCTATTGTCGTGACTTCCTAATAACCTTTGATTCCTTGATACTTTCAACTTTCAAATGACATGAGTTATATGGTATTCTCAAGCCTTTCCCTTTTATGGTTCAAAACTCTCTCCATTTTTCACTATAGCTCTCACCTACCACCATAATATACATTCAGAAGGCCATCTATGAACATATTTAATGTAGGAGTCATTGGAAAGGGTTTTTCCTACCCCCAAAACACTTTTCAACATTTGGGCATGAATTTACATGTGGTTTTGTAGTGGTGGAGAAGAAAATTGCATAGGTTACCAATAGTGAGCTGATATGGTCATGCAACAAACAAATTATATCCAACAACACCTAGAAATTCATCTTTATGCAATTTTTCATGAATTCAAAGGAGAAAATGATGCAATAGCCATTCCTTCATTTATCATTGCAGTTGGAAAGTGCAATTTCCAAACATTCATGCCATTCCCTAGATTGTTTCTAGTGGGTTTTGCTGGCACTTTTCACTTTGCACACATAGATCTAGAAGTTTCCATTGACCAACATGATGGAGAATTATAGGAGATTGATTTTCTAGGTTTACAGGTGTAATTCAAGTCCTGAGAGGATGCTTTCAATGTATGGCTCTAGATTTCATGATATTAACAACATGAATTTTCTCTACAAATGTAGAATGACCACATGTTCTTTTTCCATACTAGCATTCTTTAGTTTCAGATCTATTTATGAGTCTATTTTTCATTGGTAAGAGGTTGGTCTTTGTTTACATTCTTGATCAAGCTTATTTGGGTTGAGCTATAAATCTTCATTGTATTTGTGTATATGAATGTAATCAAATTTGGGTTTGCTTGAAATCTTTCATGACTTTATAAATTTATCAAAAAATCAATATAAGACATCACTTATTTTCTATTTTTATAACTTTTATTCATTTCTATTTAAGAGTTTTAAGGGATTCAAGGAATGCCTAAGTTCACATTTAATGTTATTTCTTTTAATCTGTGTTAGTTTGCATCGAAGAGGTGTTGTAAAACTATTTTTTCTTTTGTGCAAATGTAGGCCATGGTGGAAGTCTTTTAGGGTTAATACATGGGGTTCTTGAATAAGTTGTTGATTATTAAGACGTGCACCCTTGCAATAGAAGATAATTTTAGGGTTTAAAATCTCTAAAAGATAGAGCCAAAAATATCAAATTTATCTAAGAATTAGGGTTTTACTTTTTTATTCAAGTTTCATTCATATTTGATTCTATGTAGGATTAGACACCAGCTTGATGGTTGAAAGTTGACCATTCACCCAATATAAAACCAAAAAAATATTTTCATTTTTATTTAATTTTTGTAATTTATTGTTCTATGATTATGCATAGTCTATTATTATAAATCTTTGCTGAAACTATTATGAGATAGTAATCAATTGAACTATTAGAGGAATGATTTATGATGTATGTTACTGGGTTAATGATGCTGTAAGAAACTACCAAATAAAAAAATTCAGTTTTAAGACCTTAGTCTCTATTGCAATGCATTTTGAAAATGATGTAATAAATCTTGTAGTAGAAGATGGCATTCTTGTTTACCCTAAAGATAGTCCTCCCCCTAGGAGTGTTAATCAATAAGTTGGGGAAGAATAGAATGGCCTTAAATACCAAGAATTTGCAAATGAGCTTGGAGAAGAAAGGAATGAAAGAGTCAAAAGATTGTTTTAATGAAGAATACAAGATAAAATGCATTGTATGACTAGACATCTACTTCACCTAATAAAGATGAAGAGCATCTATTCTTGTATAGAGGTGATCTAAATAATGCAAATGATCAAGGGTATGTGGAGGATGAAGAGAATGAGGAAGATGAACCCAATGCATGGTTAGATCATAAGGACCAAAATGTTGATCTTGCCTAAGAAGTAGTTAATTTGTGAGCTGAATTGGCTAGAATGAAGCTCAAGAGGGATGTAGAGGATTTGAGATGAAGAATTGGAAATTTAAAGAATTTGAACCAATAGGGAAATAAAGGAAAAAAAACCATGGTGGTGGAGTAGGAAATAATGGAAGAGTTAGAAATAATATAATATAGGCTCCTGCTAGGCCACATCTAAATGTGGAAAAATATAGGTAGTTAAAATTTATTGGGATACCGGGGTATCCAAATCTAGTTCCTACAAAAGTTAGGTCAAATCTCATGAAGTTAAAAGGGAGATCACCTTGTAGCACATATAATTAACCAAATATTTCTTTTGGGCTATTGACGAAAATGATAAAAATAATATAACATAAGGATAGAGCATTGACTATGATTTGTGACACCTCTATAGGTCAATGTTGTAGCAAAAAAAGTCACATTGAAGAATAGAGTAGAGAAGCATAAGAGGCCAATAAAAATAACAAAGTATACTGTGGAGAGACCTGAATTATATCTATTTAAGACTACATTAAACTAGCTTCCATCTCAAGTGGATCCCTTTTATGTCACATTGTTAATTAACAATAAGCTTGTGAGAAATCACATGATATATTTTGGAGCTTCCAAAAATGTCATGCCTCTTCAAGTTATGAATAAACTAGATCTCTAGGTTAGTAGGTTATTTGGAAAATAATTTTAAATGGATTTTAGAGAGGTCCCAATTATTGGAGTCATGAAATATCACTTCAAATTAGCTGCATACACAGAAAGGGGTATTAAGTAAATGTGACAATGGTAGATATACCACCATAATATGGTATACTTATGTCTAGAAGGCAGTCAAATATAATTGGAGGGAGTATATAGATGGATTCTTCCTATGTTATTATCCTAATGAATCAAAATAATGCAAGGTTGGATAGGGAGCCAAGGGCTCATGACATAATTGAGGGTCTTGTTGATCTCAATTAGACAATATGCTACATTGATACAAGTATATACATCTTTAAGGTTGAGGTTTGTAATGAAAGTTATGATGATGACCATCAACACGATCTATCAGATAAAGACATGTCATCAAATGATGTGTGGACCATGCATTTTGATGGGGCTTGTTCTAAAGAAGGTGTAGAGGTTGGGGTTGTACTCATTTCTAAAGGTGAGTCCTTCAAGTCCTCTTTCAATTTGGGGTTTGAGTGCATAATATGAGGCTCTACTGTTAGGTTCAAATTTTGTCTTGAAGCATATATAAAGGTTCTTAGAGTGTTGGGAGATTTAGAGTTTGTTATTTCCCAACTAAATAAGAGGAGATTATGCTTCTAAAAATAAAATATTAAAGCAATAGAAGAATGCTTCTTTCGTCACATTGAATTGTTTGATGCTTTCTCCATAGGTTGGGTAGAGACAAAAGAATGTAGTATATTTTTTGATAACATAGATTATATATGCAATGCGATCTTACTAGAGATGTGGGACCATGGGTGGACTATGATAGAGTAGTAAGGAGAAGGACGGGGGGGGGGATTCTATGTGGCACATGTAATGGAGAGCTAGTGGCAATGAGATAAAGAGACACTTGTTGCAAGAGAGAGAAATTGTGACAAGACTCACAAGGAAATCCAATGTAATAGTGAGAACACAAGCACCTCTAGATCTCGATTGCCAAATTGAGGGCCTAGGTATGAAAGTTATTGATTTTACACAATTTTTCTTATATATAAATACTAGATGTCATTTCTTTTGATTATGTTGTGATATAGATCACTGATTATTTTTTTATTTTTGTAGTGCAAGTTTGAGAATGACTTGACTATATTGGTCAAGTCATTGCAAAGATGGTCCCCATTGTGCAACTATACTAGGAAGTGCAAGTTAGTTATAAGCTACAATAGACTATAGGGTGTCACATAAACATTTTTGGGCCCATTGCCTAGGTTTAAGCAACACATGAGGAGTGGGATTAGAAGAGAGATCAAATAGTTTCACATGTCACATCATTGTAAAGGAGGACTAGGAAATTTACCATCACATCATTTTCTATAGAGTGAGTCCTAATAGTGATGAGGGAACAAAGAGTAGAGGAAAATTTAGCCATCCTAAGAGGAGATTGTGATAGATTATAGGACCAACTTAATTAGTTGAGGGTAGTGATACAAAAGGACTAGGCAATATGACTCACAAATTTGGTCACCCATCTATATAGGTGCCTATGAGCAAGATATAGACAAAATTTACATATAGATGCTATAGTAGAGTGAGCTAAAAATTATAATAGAGGTAATGTAGTTGAGAGGAGTGGTGCTAGGATTGTAGACTTACAGTGGGTTACACACCCACTCTAGATCTATTGAATTTTTGAGGTAGCATATGTGAACACTTGTACAACTTGATGAGTCACCTGAGCCAAAGGGATTCAAGAGTTAGGCCAATATGATGTAGATTGTTGTATGTTTATACTTCAAATTTTGTAATAGTGTTGGAGGTCTTTTTTCTATTGGTGATTTGTGTATAATCTCATTGAGTTTATATGTTTATGAGATTTCAATTTTTTGGAGCATGTTCATGTGTTATTATATATGAGATTTTATTTTTTGGAGCATGCTAACATGTTATGAAATGTTTATATTTAGTTTATATGTTTTGATTGAATTATATTTTCATGATGTTTATGACTATGATACATATATGCATGAAATTGTTTAATAAAATACTGCAAAATTTAATCAAACAATGGAATAAATCAATTAATCATTTGTACAATTAGGAAATTAACATGATGAAGAAATGATATACCTAAAAAAAAAAGGAATAAACAATAAAATAATTTCAATTTATTTTGAAATTTGAAAAAAAACCAAGACACTTGAACTTGTTTTGAGGAGAAATAACAAGCATGTCCAAATGCAAGGTGTAAAAAGCACCTAGCACATATATGTATTGAGTTTTAGGAGGATGATATTACTTTAATTTAGAATATAAAATACAAAGAAAATCATAGAACCAAACAATGGTGTCAATGATAGAATTCCACATGGTGACCAATGGTAAAAAAGTAAAGGTAACCATGTTGTAGAAATGTCACATAACAAAAGGAAAATTAGATCACACAGAAAAGAGATGAAGATGAGAAGCATTCACTGGTTTCTTAAGGGGATTTTTATAAATAGTAGAGATCCCATAGGCCCTAAAACCATAAATGAAAGTGACAACGAATGGTCCTAGTTAGTTAGGAAAAAAATTCTTTACTCTCAAATAGGGCATTAATATTGCGCTAGTTCTCACAGAGAACTAGATCACATGATTGAAAAGAACGAGGTGGAACATGTTAATTTTAAGTTCTATAGAGACTATTTTGATAGGTTTTTAGATGTTCCAAATATTTGATTCAATGCTCATCTAGAATTTGAAGCTCTTGGAAATGATGCCCACAAGAGGTTTTATCATCAACAATCCCTTGAAATGACATGATGCCCACATAGGGATGGAATCTTCAACTTGAATGACATGATGGAATTTAGCCATAGACAATATTAGATGGATTTGCACTAATAGCTATATGAATACTTGTATAATAAGCCCATAATGCATAAAAGAGCTGAGTATACCAATCCTTGCCATATTTTTAATAATTTTACATAGGATTTGCTTAATAGTTTTGTTAGAAGCATCAACATGACCATTAGATTGAGGATAGTAAGTTGTATTAAAATATCATTGAATGTGATTTGTTTTGAGGAATTGCTTCACATATTTGTTCTTGAATGATGGAATATAATTAGAAACAAAGGAGAAAGTAAGTCCCAAATCGAGAAGATATATTATCACGTAAAAATTTATAAATTACTTAAGTAGTAGTAGAGTGAAGAGAAACAAACTTGACCCATTTTATAAAGTAAACCGTGGTAGTCATGAAAAATTTGTGTAATTGAGAAGGTGGAGATTTTTTTCATTCAAATCCAAGCTCCATTAGAAAATAACCAAGGGGATGTTAGAGATCAAAGCTCTAATATGATAGCACAAATTAAACTATTGTGTTGTTGACATTATAGACATTTATTGACAAAATAAAAGGAATCTTGTTCCATCTTGTGTCAATAGTACCCCTTGTGAATTTTTCGAACTAATTGTTTTCCATCAAAATGGCCTCCACATGAGTTTGAATGGTCCTCTTGGAGATTAATTAAAATTTCAAGTTTTGTTAAATAATGAAGGAGGTTGTTGTAACCTCATTGATATAATGTATTAGAAAGAAGAATGTATGATACAATAACCTTATAGATATGAGTGTGAGCATTTCTAGATAAATTATTAGGGAGGGTACAATCTTTCAAATAATTGTAAATATGAGAGTATCATTACTCTAAATTAATGGTATAACAAGAGGGGATGTTAAAATAATAACTATCCATGATAGAAAGTATAAAAATCGTATAAATAGAAAAGTGATAATCACCTTCCAAATCATTAAGTGGCACAAGGGAAGTAGCACTAGCCATTGTGTCTGCATGATGACTATATTTTGTAAGGAAACTAAGGTAGCATAACAACTTCCTACACTAATCTTGAGAGGAGAATAATGCAAAACTTTAACAGATCTTTAACAGTTACAAAAACTTAAACAAAAATAAACACAAATATCATGCATACTAGAACACAATGATTTACGTGGGGAAAACCCTTTTGGGAGAAAAACCCCACACTCCAAAAGCCACCCAATATATTATTCAGAAATCACAAAGATTACAATATGCTTGCAAAGAAAGCTTCTCATAGGAGTATCACCACTTAGATATTCAGAGGTGACACAACCGCTATAAGACTCTCAAAATACATCGTAATACATAACCATAATACAATTCCCTCATAAAATAGGGCTGCTTTCTAGGGAAAATCAAGCTAATAAAATACCAGTCATCGGATATGGGACATAATGATGAACGGTCCAAATTTACAATAATAAAATATAAATAATTTTTTTCTTTTAGGGGCACTGCCCTCGAGCCCTCACCAAGGTGCACTGCCCCTGGACCCTAGCTAGGGGGATGATCTTGCTAGACCCCTTGTGGGGGGAGATCCCCCCACACCCCCTGTTGTCGTTGACTGAACAATACCTTATGTAATTGCAAGGTTGAGACACATTTTCTCAACATCTTTATGGGGGATAACATCAATAGAGAAAGAAGGAAAATGATGGAGTGGTAAGGCAAGATCACCATATTGCTAGTGAGTATCTTTCTTAGCTTGATAATTACTAGTATCCCATCATATGACTAATTAAGAACCATAATTTATTCAAATTGAATTAATGCTAAGGGAATGTGCATTGAAGGTTTAGTTGAAAAGAAAGTGGAATCAATTTTCCTAAATTAGGAATCAAGATGTCACTAACTCTTGAACTAGTATGACATCAAACCATCAAAGAAAAATTACTAAGATGGATTAATATCCATAGAGAAGGATGTGATCATCAAGGAATGAATTAGGATTAGAAAAAGAGAAAGGAGATGGAGCATCAACTAAAGGATCAATTATATCTTGTCCCTTGATCACCTTTTGAGAGATGAATTTTAAGACAAACTTAATCAAAAGCATGACCTATTTAGTAAGGTGACTCAATAAGTCAATTTTAGAAAATTTATGTTTTAAAGAATCAAATTTTATGATGAAATGTTTTCACATAGAGAAGGTAATGTCACAACATTTGTATAGCAAACACCAAATCTATAAATCACTTCTCTAAGGTTGTATAATGAGTTTCATAATAAAGTAAGGTGTGACTAATGTAGGAAATGACACACTCCCTCGTCATTGTGTTGAGCTAAAGAGAATCCCATTTATGAGATGAAGTGGAAGTGTAAAGAATGAGAGGACATTTGGAAATGACAAATATTAGAATGGGGGGATTAGCCAAAAAAATTGTAAGGTCATAAATATTCTTTTGAAACTCCACATTCCAAAAAAATAAACACCCTTTTAAGATGTGTGAAGGGAAAGGTATGATATACTAATTGTGAGATGAATCGATGAATGGCCTGAATCTTCTTTTGAAGGATATGAAGCTAAAAATTGTTTCAAGGTTGTAGCATGTTGACAATAACATCTATCTTTTTTAGTGTCAACCTCAATGCCATAATTGGATTCAATAAACCAAATAATATTGCCTCTATCAACACCAAATATAGTTTTTAGGGTTCAAGTGCATCTTGTATAAACAAAGATGCTTTAAAATGAGACAAAGGTTAGGAAAGTGATCTTGGAAAAGAATATACTTACCTAAAGTATCATTGACATAATCTTCAAGAATGTCATGGATAAAATGACTTGTTGGTAAGTTGTACCAATATTTTAAAGACCAAAGGGTATGACCACAAAGCAAAATATTACACATTGTAAATATCATTTTTGATTAGTCAAGGGGATTATTGATGTGGGTTTTAATACACCAATGTACCTATAATTCATGAAACCTACAAGGTGGAATGACAAAATTCATTCCCCTACTTGAAAGGTGGCTAGCCTCAAGAGTCTTCATTAAATATCAATAAAATAACATGAAAAATACAAAATTCTTACCAAAATTATTTAATGGGATTAAGCTTTTGCTAGTTTGTTCTTGAGGGCTACATGAGTGATATAATAATTAGCATGAAAAAATACTTAGTGAAAACATTACTTTGTTAGCAAACATAATTTTTAATTCCATTTAAAATCATAAATATACAAAGGGAAGTTGAAGAATTATATGCACAAAACTTAATTAATGTATTGAATTTTAAGATTTTAAATTTATTATTTAATATCCTACACTAACACCGTGATTTAAAAAGAGAAAAGAGAGGGTTAAAGGAAAAAAAGGTGAATTCAAATCATTTTTTGATCCTTCTATACACTCTTATTTAAATGGATAGATGCAAATTGAAAGCCAATCTTTGCTAGATTTTTTTATTAACAATCCCAACACTAGATGGTGCAATATCAAATGTATATTTTTCTTGATTGATAAATTCCTACAAAGCTTGAATAGGTTTCCAGTGACAACATAAGATTACCTCACCATAAAATAGGCATCAATGGTTTAAAGAATTGTTGAATCCATAAAAATTTGATGAATTAAATGTAATGGAATGCATATAGAAGATAAATTCAACATTGAAGAAAAGAAATACAAAATCCAATAAAGATGCCAAGAAAATCGTGTATCCTATTGAAACATAGGGAAATAGGGTTTTTCCAAAATGAAATGGTAAAAAGGGGGTATGATACACCTATCTTCCCTAGTTCATTAGGAAAAAGAGATCCCCTAGGGAAAGATTGAATTTCAACCCTTAGGTGAGTCAATCTTAATGGAGATTTTGATGTTTTCCTTATGACTGAGGGCGGGGTAAATTAGCCTGAAATACACTTTTGGGAGATAAATGAAAAATACCAAATGAATGGAATTATGCAATGTAACACATGAATCATCAATTTAAAACCTTAATCTAGCATAATCAACAAATTCCCAACAAGTTTGAGAAGGATATGAATTTATGCACTTGCCACCAAAAGCCTCTATTGAGTGTCCTCCTAGAACAAATTTTCCCTAGGGTGAATGGGTCTTTCTACAAGGATCCAAAATATATTTTCACAGTCCTCTGCTCTTGGATCTTCACTCTTGATTCCTTCGACTTTCACCATCGGAAAGTCAGAATTAAATTCTATATGTGAGTTTTTGTGGCTTGACAACTTTGACAACTTTGCAAAATTGCACTTTTGATCAATCTTCAATCCTTCTCCACCTACAAATTTGTACACACAAAGAGAGGGAAAAATTGTTTATTTTGGGTGAATGGGGGTTTGCCTTGGTCAAACCCTGTTTTGGTAATTAAACCTTGAAATGAAATGAAACCTGAATGGAAGGAATGATGAATGAAAAATGATATGTTGCAACTCACCAAACCCTTGAATAAAACCCTTGAAGGATTGAAATCTAACACATCTCTCCAAGGTCTTGATATTGCATGAAATAACTTTATTGGATGTTGATATTGGTGCATGAATTGATGCTTGAATGCTTGAAACCTACATCACAATGTTAGCTCCAAAAATGTACATGAATGAAGATAACTTTGACATGATTCTTGAGATCTTGAATGCTGCGACAAATGACTAATAAATTCGCTCTTGAACACCTTTGAAATAATATTTTCTATAATTTATCTCCTTCAAAAGTCTTAGGATTTGAATTGATAAAAAGACCTTGTATTTATAGGTAATTTTCTAATTTACCAAAAATTAAACATTAAAGGCCAAAAATTGAAAATTGAATTTGAATCATAAACATGCCACCAAAAACATATTAAAATTTGGGGTCCTAAACTTAAGGGGGAACCATTCACCCTTGGGCGAATGGGTCCTAGGCCCCAAACCTAGGACACCAATTTCAAGGCAATTTAATTAATGTTTGCAATTGTTTAATACAAGATTCCATTTTGAAAAGTGATATTAATTAGGCTTTTAAATACATAATTGGGCGAATTAGAGGCTTAATTAAGTAAAATTTATTAAGGGACCCAAAAATAGTGTGAAAATGTAAAGGAATCCATTTTTCAACACTACATGTAGCCTCCACTTTAGTGAGAGGATAAGATCCATGCTCAAAATCACACTAAAGTAGTCAAACAAGCGTTAAGAGAGGTATAATTGTGATAAAAACTAGGGGAGGTCCTACAACCACACAACAAAATTTCACATAAAAACAACCTTCAAGTCTCAAGTCCTCAAAATTCTCTCTATCTCAGCAATCTTACACAATTCCTTGTAGCATTGCAATCTCCTTCAATCGGGTATATCTTTTAGAGAAGGTCTTCTCAATTCAAGATCAGTAAGTTTTCAGGGACCCATTAGGGTGCTCAAACACATATCAACAAGCCGCCATAGGGTTCTTTGAAACAACTTTCACAAAACTGGTTTCTAACACCAATTAGACCTCAAATTAGGCCTATTTTCCAAAGGACCTTGCCTCAAAGATTCTTCAAAATCACTAAACCCAATTGGGAAGAAATCTAAAGGTACTCAAACCAAAGATTCCTTAATTTTCTCTCAGAAATTCACCCTCCAAGGTGCCAAAACCCAAAACCCTTCTTTCTAGCCAAAAATCTAGGGTTTTAATGAAAATCACACTACCAGGCCTTATCTAAACTTGCCACCACCTCAAATAGGTCAAAAAACCTCTGAACATACTTAATCAATCAAGAAATAATACTGTCCCTACCTTTTACACACTTTACCATGTCAAAACCACACAATTTCACTTGGAAAACATAATTTCCACACCTAGGGCTTCATGCCCAACACACTATTTGACCTCCCCTACACTCACACCACATGTTCACAACTATTTACTAATGTTGCAGACCCATTCCACAAGTTACAGTATCCACAAAGAGTGGAATGGGCCAGTTTTGCATTATTGAAGACTTACCAACCCTTAAATCTACAAGTACAAACCCGGTCTCAGGAATCCTTCAATGTATTGCTCAAAAATTAATGAAAAGCCTCAAGAGTAGATTCAAATGAAAGCTAAAACAATCAAATATGTAAGCCAAATCAATTTGAATCAATAAGATGTTGTACGAGTCGTATAGTGACCTTGAAACTTCAGAAAAATAAAGAAAAATATAGGTAAACAGTGTTTTATTTGATTGAAATCTTTTACAAACTTCACCACCAACCCATACAACGAGCTTCTTATCACTTTTAAACCTTTTACCTCCAAATTTAACTCCTACATCCACCTAAACTGACCTTTAAAATGACATGACCGTTGAACTTCTAGCCAATTGCAAAATTTGCAACTTTACAACATTTCAAATATGACAACTTTTCATTTTTTTGCACTTTTTGCTATCTAAACCACCTAAACACCTAATGACCACCCAAAATGACTTATTACAACATTTAAATGGTCCGCGTGACCTTATTTAGTGCATATTTCCCAATATCCTAAAGCCTACACATTATCATCCTTGATTGACAATTTTGGATCAAAGGTGCTCCTGCACCATACCCGATTGAGTCAGTTTGCAAGGCTACAAGGAATTGAATGGATTTGATGAGATAGTGAAAATTTGAAGGCTTGGTGACTTGAAGGTTGTTGATTTGGTGTGAAATTTTGTTGTGTGGTTGTAGGACCTCCCCTGGTTGCTATCAAATTGTACAACTATTGGAAAGATGAGACAACAAAGATGAAGGGGGATGATCAAGCCCCTAAGATCTAAGATCTCATGACAAACCAACAAACAAACAAAGAGACACATGCCTATGTTAAATATGTAGCAACAAGACAAGATACATAAGCATACAATGCCAAAATTAATGCAAAGAGAAAGAGGGGTGGATCAAGCCTCGAATGTTTGTCCAATAGGTATGGATCAAGCCTCAGATGTTTTTCCAAAAAACATTCACTAGTGGAAACCCATTTCTGCTATGCAAACAAAATATACTCACACCAGCTAGTGAATTCCACTATCCACTACGTAAGCCCTGAAAGGTGGCTAATGATAAAGTCACATTAGGTCTACACACTCCCATGTATCAACCATACCAAAGTTATACCTCCTGATAACTTTGATAAGGTTCCATAGAAATGGCCACAAGGCCAACAAGTTGCATTATGGTAGGACTCATGAAAAAGACCCCATTGGAAAGGAAGTTGTGTTATGCTTGGTGGCCATGAAAAATGTTGTAAGTGCAATAGGTTAGGATATTCAAAGGGGTTTTCCTTAGTTCATGAAAGGTCTCACCTTAGGGAACATCATGCCTAATGTCTCTAAGAGATGACTAGTCAATGATAAAAGATTTAGAACTTAGGGAATGCAAGCTGTAGCATTACCACTAAGAGGAAAGCAATATGTCAAGAAAGCTCACAATATTGAAGGACATCAAACCCAATGTCACCACCAAGAAGTAACATCACGTGAAGTAAGAAGACCATAATTTGAAGAAAATAATGAGCGGGGTCGGGTATGCCCCCACTTTAAAGAAATTGCTAAACACCATACTGTGAACAATTATTTTAAAGTAGAACACTATAAATTCCAATACATGAGATCTTTGTTTAGAAAGCCCTATGTAAAACATATATTTCTGAGTAGAGCTACGTCATGAAAGGATGGTTGCCTCCCATATGAAATCCTAAGATAATACATAAGGGATCCATGGATATGGGGTTAGCATATGTCTTTGCTACAGTGATATAATTGACCTTAGAACCGTCATCATTTCCCAAATGACTCATGGAACAATGAACACAAAGAAAGAATGACACATAGAGAGAAAAAACAAGGGAAATTTTTTGGGTCAACATGGAAGAGACCTAAATGTATCGATGACTTGCATCATCCCCAAAAGGAAAACACAAGACAAAAGATAAAGATTATGAAAGATAGAAGAATGTAGATACAAATAGAAGAATTCCATGACATATTAACTTCCTTTGTATCCTTGCACCAACAAAGTGACAAGGGTCATCCAAAGTAGGCTCAAAAATATATAAAGACACGCCAAGCAGTATTGTATGGGGGATCACATTACACACATGCAATCAAAAAGAACACAAAGGGAAGACTATTATGGCACATGTGAGCCAACCTATAGTAGGTCATCCACATCCCAATCATGTTCATCATATGTGGAAGGTGGAAAAATAGCCAAAGGGACAATGACAAGTGCTATAGTAGGAGCATCACTAGGTTCAACATGTGGTGAGTCACTCTTTATAGGAGGATCATCAAGGTTGTTATCATCTAAGCTCATGGAAGAGGAAAATAATAAATCCAGCTCATTATGCACTTCCTCATCAATATTAGCAATCTCATCATCATCATCATCCAAGTTGATCACAACTGGAGGCCTAATTACAATGTCCATTGAAGTTTCTTGTTATTTTTGTTGTGGCGAAGGCGGAGAATCATCATACTTAGTTTCAATTGGTGTTTGATCTTTATTTTTTGTTTTATTCTCTTCATTTAACCTACGATTAATAGCACGACATCTATGCCTATGCTCTTTAGTATTTCTATTTCTTTTTGCATAATTTTTAAGTTGTGATTATGTAGGAGTGGGTTTATTAACCATAGGTTGATTTTCTTCTCACAAGGGATGAGCAAAAGGAACCATGGGAGGTTTTTCAACCACTTTCTCTTTAGCTTTACAAAATTGTTTGATCTTAGGAGGGACAATATGAATTATTTGATTATCTCTTGGTATTTTATAGGAGATAGGGGAAGGATTTATCATGGGTTGGTCTTGGTTACTTGGAAGGGATTTTGGTTCAATCATGGATTCATCAATAATAGGAGGCTCAATCATGGGTTGAGGCATGTTACTATGGGATAATTCTACTATGCATTTTCCTTGAAGTTTTGATAGGATTTAACAAATAAGTCCTCATGAGGCTTAATAGGTTCCATAGGTTTGGGCCAAAAGAAATCCAATGAGAAATTCCCATGGGAAGACACATGATTAAAGCCACTATGATGCAAAATAAAGATATCATTTCCAAATTGAGAATTTAAGCATTTATGCACTACCAATAGAATGACATCCATGGAGCGTATGCATGGGTAACCAAGCTTCATACATAATTGGTCTAACGATGATATGATGGAGAATGAGACGTCCAATTTTTTTGGTCCAAATTTTAAAGGAAGAGTGATCAAACCTATCATAGGGCAAGAAAAACCATTATGTGTTTTGATCTATGCTTTCGGTTGTTCATAAGAATCTTGATAAAGTTCATGCATAAATAAGAATTCCTCGATGATCACATTCTCTACACACATGGGATCAATTAATATCCCATTAGTAGGCTTGTCATTGATTTTTTCGGTGATGTAAAGAGGACCATCGGGTGCATGTCTAATTATGTCATTTTGTGAGAAAGAAATGTCAAGGGGCATTTTGGTTTGGCCCTTATGAGTTTCAAAATCAATGAATTTGGCCATACATTCTAATTATCCTTCATTTTCATTTATATTGCCATTATTTGTATCTTGAATTTTTTCAACATTCATCACATCATTCTTAGTATCATTAGCTTTCACAAAAAAGATATTATGATGTGGCATGGGGTTGGTAAAGATTTACAAATTTTGGTTGGGTGGGGCAACAAAATTATTTCCTTGATCATTAATACCACTGTTGTGTCGTTTTCGCACACGCCTCGCCAAGGGCAAGGACCATCTTTGCTTTCATTTTTTCTAAGGTTTTTCCTTTTATCCCTAAGGGATGGGTCATTTGAATTTTGGTATTGTCACCTCTTAAGCTTTTAGGATGGTCAAAATAGGGGGAGAATGTATTTTACAACAATTGGCCTCATGTTTAAAAAACTAAAAGAATTACCAAGTCCCTTTAATGATAAAATGGGTCCAAGCTCAGAGAATCCAAAACCATTTGGATTCCTCGAAAGTCGTGACTTTTCGGAGATTCCAGGCCTAGGCGAAATTCCTGAAATTTTTCATCACTAAATCTAGACCTCTTTGGATCCCCAAAATCTTTGTCCTCGCGAAATCCTTGCCTTCGCAGATTACTCAAAACCTGTATAAGCGTCAAGTCAGGACTTTATTACACCCTGTAAGTGATAGGTTGTCATTAATGGTTCTTTTTCGCTTGGTTTATAATGTGATTTGGAGTCTTTTGATGTCATTGTGCCTTTGTTGTTTGAAGAGTTTGAATGTTTGATTGTTTTTGAATGCCTGGGTGGATTGGAGTTAAGGATTCAGGGATTGGGTGCATGGATTCCCTCGTTATCGCCTAGGGTTTTGAAGTGTTGGTTTGTGCTTTGCATTTTGTGTCAGTCATCAAAGGTATGATCTTAAACCTCCATTCCATATTTATTTTAATGTAGATTTTGAATGGTTCACTTTATTTGACTTGGCTTTAATTTTGTTTGTATTTTGAAATTATTATTATTGTGTTTTCATTTACATTTGAAATATGGATTTGGTTTAGGACATCATTTTTGCATGACTGATAAACTAGGGTTTATGCTTCGGTCACCGATTTAAAGCACTATGATAGTTTTGGATTCGATGAGTATGAACTAGGGCATATTTGGATTGTGTTTAGAGCGTTATTTATAGGATAACCGATCTGATTGCCCTCATATTGACTTAGGATTGTTGGGTGTGTTCATGTTGAAACCCTAGGTCATTTTATTTTGAATAATAAAATTAAAGAAATGGAAATTCTTAATGGCCATATTCATGGAGGGGTAATGTGTCAAGTTTTGTTATCGATTTGAGTCCTTGCTATGATTTTGTGACTATACCTAAATTTTGAATCTTGGTGAATAAGTAAGCATAGATGCATGGTCATCCAAAGCTTAAAGTTATCGCTACATCCCTAAGAGTTTGGAAAGCCCAATAGGTATACCTTTCACTAAATTTGCATATCTTCGAAATCATTGAAACACTCTTTTTCACGAAATTCGTCATCCTTCAAATTCTCCAAGTTTTGAGTTCATCGCGTAATCCCTTGATGTGTAGAATCTCTGAGTTATGAACCTTATCGCTAAATTCCTGAGGGATTGGATTCTTCAATCTTTGTTCCTTCGTGAAGTCCACAACTTAATGAAAACTTTGAAACTTCTTACTTTCGCAAATTTTTCTTGTTTGTGGATTGTCCAATTATGTTGTCTTCACAGATTCCGTATGGGCTTGGTTTCTTCAAGGTTTCACTGTTGCTAGTTTTATGAGAGCCTTGTATACTGTGAGGTCTTAATTTGTGCTTTAAGGTTAAATTTTAGTCATTTAATGCACTTGGTATTGTGAATAAAATTGTATGAGCTTAATGTTCACCTTAACTATACCATGCCAAAGCTTCATAGATTCTTCGCCCTCTCAGATTTTCTGAGTGATTCTTCTTCACAGAATCCTTGAGGTGACAGATTCTTCGAATTCGTGAGATGTTGAAATCTCTAAAAATCCATGATTGGCCTGAAAACTCAGTGGAAGTTTAGCTTTTCTTTTGAAGGGTTTAGAACTTCATTTCTTGAGCTTAATGGTGAATGATGAAAGGTTGCATTTTTCCTATGGGATATGATGATTGTGGTAACACTATAATGATGTAATGGTTAATTTTTCTATACATTTCAAGTGATTATAGTGTTTGTCTAACTAGATGTAGGCAGAGCCAAGCAAGGCCAAGGCTACAAAGCGAAAAAAGACAGTTGATCCTGAGAAAGAGGAGTGGATCAGAGCTAAAAGGATGAAGTATGATTTTAAGGTATACTTCTAGAGTCTAATATCACCTCCTATTGGGTAAGAGTTGGAGATAAAAACCTCAAACACATCGATTTAGTAGATTTCAAGAAGAGAATGTACTACCCTGTTCCTACTAATTTGGTAAAGATATTAGTAAAGACTAGATTGGCACAAGCTGCAAGTTTTCCTCCATCAGTTCAATGTCCAAAGTTAATTACAGAATGTGCTAAGCACTATGATTTAGATAAAAGAGTAATAGTTTGTCCCCAAGGTAGAATAATGGAAAATATAACAGAGGAATCCTTGGAGGCATTTAATATTGGTGCACATAGGAAACTAGTAAATTTCAATATAGATACAATAAGGAAGTTCTACACTCATGACCTAGACCAAGCCTTGGAGATAATAAATGCCTCATGGATTGACAAGCCTAGATCCCACTACTCCAAGTTACCAAAGCAATTGCATAGAAGTGATTTCAAATAGGAGTACATTGATATGATCACTCTTCTCAGTAGAGTGATGGGATTGGATAAGGTTTCAATATTTGAAGACTAAATGTTTTATGTGATAGCACAAATTGAGAAGGGGATTAACTATCATTGGGTAGGATTGATCAGTGACAATTTGGAAAAACAGTTAAGAGCAGTACATGATACAAAGAAGTTCACTATGACTTCTTATGTGGTTTACATGCTGGAAAGACACTACAAGTACAAGGGATTGACATACAAAGGTATTTTTGGACAAGATAGAGTTTATAATATTTATCCTCAACTACATTTGTCTAGTGCCTCAAACTACAGGAGGGTGAATGATGCTTTTACCATGTATATCACAAGGAATTTACAAGAGGCACTGCATGTAAGTATTTCAGCTGATGCCATGGATTGGTAAGGAAGTATGGGTATTGGTTCCTATAGTTTCCTAAGTTTATATATATCGGGATTCAAGGATATCTTGAGGTACCATATAGGCTCCCACGGTATCTAACTAATAAGGTTGTGTTGTTGGAAGTGACAAGGCAGTTAGTTGTCTTTGATAAGGTTTTGAAGAACATGCATAAGACTAGAGTTAGTGATGAATTCCCCTTGACAATCAATGGTTGGGAGGCATGTCCATCAATCCAAAGTGCCCAACATTCAAAGACTAAAATGACACACCTTCATTTTCCCATGCATACTACCAGGTATAATTGTAATCCACATGAAGCAACCTAGAAAGAAACCTCTAGGGATTAGAGGCATAAGGATGATCTTGAAGATTATTGGGAAAATTGTAGAGATGAATTGGAGGTATTCAAAAGAAAGTTCTCTAGGCTTTCATTGAAAATGATAAGGCTATATAAAGTTATGCAAGTGCCAAACCAAATTGAGGATGATGGAGAAGTAATCCAATACCGTGACTATATGGAGATATCTAATAAGCCTCTCCCACGAATTGATTGGGCTGAAGAAGTAACAAACTTGACCCAGATTAATGCCCCTATCATAAAATATTCAAAACAATGGGAAAAACATAAGATGTTGGAGATGTAGGCAGATGGAATAAAGCGAACTTATGAGTTAATGGGAGACTTGGAGTCTCAATCTTCTTCAGATGATGAACCAGAGAAGGAAGAAGAAGAAATTCCTGCTACCCAACAAGAAGGATAAGAAGAAGAAGAACCATTAGTGATAAAAAGAACTAGAGGTCAACCCAAGGATAAAGCTAAAGCAGAAGAATCCAAAAGACAACCAATGCCAAAGAAAAGGAAGCCTACTAAAGAAATCACTAAAGAAATAGAAGAAGTTTCCTCTAAGCCACAACCTCCTAAGAGAAGGAGATTGGTCAAAGGTAAAGGTAAGGCAAGTCATTCTCCTTAAAAGAAACATAAAAATGATAGAGGAAGTGGAAAAGAGCCACAAGAAACTGGGGAAATGATTGACATGGAGAATTCTACAGAGAAAAATCAAGTCTACGCCAGGAAGGATTCTCCTCAGATAGGGATACCATTTCCCAATTTGGAAAATATAGAGAAGGTAACTGAAGAGCTAGAGAAAGTTGTAAAGGTGTCACAATCAAATAAGGAGGAAGTTATAGGAAAGGTAACCACATAAATAATCCCACCTAAGTCACCCCAAAAAGATGATCATTAATGATATGATATTTCCATAATCCATATTGAATGTATTTATGCTGCTTCTGGATTCAATCGTGTGCAAATTTTTCATCAACATTTCAAATCACACTCCATAATTCGTCATCAGGATAGAGAATTGTAGGATGCAAAATGATGAGTTGTAGAACTGAATTGATTTAAGAAGAGGGAGGAAGGCACACTACATGAGGAGACACCAAAAAAATGGTTAAGTAATAGAAAAAGAAGAAAAGGCTGCATTTAAGATGATAAAGAAAATAAATAACAAGAGGAATTGAGATAAATAGAGAAAAGAAGATAATTAAGACAAGAAACTAATATACATAAAAACAAGAGATAAATAATTATTTATATGAAAATCTATATCTATAGTAAACAATATGAAACTAGCTTAAAATTTTAATGAGAGAAAGGGAAATTAGAGACAAGAATAATTAAAAACTACTTGAAACAATTGATGAAAATAATATACTATCTAAGATTTATCTTAGAATTGCATGAAAAAATTATAAGTAATGAAGAGATACAATCAAATAATCACAAATTAAGGAATTTTAATTTGGTGATTAACAATAAACAAGAAGATGTAATCACCATGAAATTATAAATAGGAAGCAAATAAAAATAACTCTATACCTAAATAGGAGAAGGATGAAGTTTACCTTCTTCAAGAGGAAGCTTAAGGAAGCCACAAAAATCAGCAACCACCCCAACAACCTCAATCGGGATGAAGGATGGATTTTAAGCCTCTCTTGGCAACCTCTTTTGTCAAACCTGGAAAGTCTCCATCACCCCCATCCTTAACCTTTCACCTTGGTTCTTCTCTCCTCCTCCTTCATCCCTCCTCTAGATTCCCCGCTCTCTTTTCTCGTGTCTATCTCTTGGCTTTGCCTTTATTGCCTCCTCCTTTGTCTACATGGTGGCCCCCTCTTCTATGGAGGTTCCTCATCCTTGTCCTTTAATTTGGTGGCCCTTCTTAGTATCCTCTTCCTTCCCTTTTTGCTATTTTCCTCCTCCTGCTTGTGTCCTTGGGGCTCCAATTTTTTTCTAGTTTTCTCTTTTTCTCTTTTTTTTTTCTCTTTTCTCTCTTCTTCTTTTTACTCTCCTCTTCATTCCTTCTCGTTCTATCTTTTGTCACCTTCATTTTAAATTTTGTTTCTCCTCTCTTCTCTCCTCTTTGGTTTTCTTTTCTTCTCCCTTTCTTTTCTCTTTAGCTTCAATTTATTTAGTTGGTTAGTTCTCCTTTTATCATTGACTATTTTTCTAGCCTCTTAATTTCCATCTTTTTGCATTATTTTTTGTCGCCTTTGCATATTAGTTTAGTTATAAAGTTTCATATAGTCTTGCATTGTTTTTTGTCCTTGTGTTTATTACATGTTCTTTTCCGCATATTCATTTACTCATCATTATTCATATATATATATATATATATTCAATTCATTTTCTATTTCTTGTTTACTTTATCTCTTATTTAGGTATAGAGTTTTTTTTTTGCTTCCTTTGTAGACTTTTTTGGTGATTACATCCTCTTGTTTGTAGTTAATCACCAAATTTTAAAAAAATCTTTAATTTGTGATTTTTTATTGTATCTCTTCAATACTTATAATTTTTTCATGCATTTCTAAGATAAATCTTAGATAGTAATTTATTTTCATCAATTGCTTCAAGTAGTTTTTAATTATTCTTGTTTCTAATTTCCCTTTCTCCCATTAAATTTTTAAGTTAGTTTCATATTGTTCTTTGGTTAGTAAACATATTGACATGTAGATATGGATATTCATATAAATAATTATTTATCTCTTGTTTTTATGTATATTAGTCTCTTGTCTTAATTATCTTCTTTTCTCTATTTATATCAATTCCTCTTGTTATTTATTTTCTTTGTCATCTTAAATGCACCTTTTCTTCTTTTTCTATTGTTTAACCAATTTTCTATTTTCTATTTTCCCACTTTTTGGTGTCTCCTCATGCAGTGTGCCTTCCTCCCTCTTCTTAAATCAATTTGGATCTGCAACTCATCATTTTACATCCTACAGTCCTTTATCCTAATGATGGATCACAGAGTATGATCCGAAACGCTGATGAAATTTTTTGCACACAATTGAATCCAGAAGCAGCATAAATACATTCAAGATGATCATTCTAATAGAGAAGAAGAAATATAAACAAAATATGCAATCTTTGAAGATGCTTCTGAGGAAGAGGAGCCAAAAACACCTAATGATGGTGATCTTAGCAATTTTGGAGAGCAATTTAATACTATTGAGGTAGAAGTAGGAAAGGAACCTGAAGAGGAAGAGGAAATCAATGTTGAGTCTGAGGGAGTTCATGAAGGAGGAAAGGATGAAGCAAATAAAGATGATTGACCAAATAAAGAAGAAGAATAGCCTAAGAGTGAAGAAATGAATAAAGGAGAAGACCTCCAAGGAAAAAATAGTCCAACTCTTGATACATGTGTGGAAGAATCAACTACTCTAGACTGGTTGAAAGAGAGCTTAAGGCCTAAGCCAATGATAGTTGAAGAAGTAGTTCCAGATTGGGACAGTTTTCTGATAGGCCTAGGAAAGCCAAAGGAGAAAAAGAAGGCTAAAGTAATCTCTAGGATTATGAGGGATGAGTCCAATAACCAGGTATTACATATTGCTACCCCTATAGTTGAGAAAAGTAAAGAAGAGGCTACTCATGCAGATTATAATGTACAAATGATTAACTTAGGTCCATCTACAAAGAAACAAGAAACAAAAGATTTGAAAGGCTCTATAGATGCTATCCTAACCAAACTAGACAAAGAGGTACATGCAAAAGAGAGATTGCAAAAACAGGTATAGGAATTGAAAAAGTATATTCAACATCTTGTTAAGCTTTTACAAACCCAAAATCAGGCAGGTATATCTGCTCAACCCAACATATTTTCTAAGGATGCCATTCGTGTATTGGAGAAGATGAAAACATCTATGCAAGTGACTCAATAATGGATAACTAGAGTTTATCATAAATGTATTGTTTTTTATTGAAGATATCTTGTAGTTACATGAAAATACTCTTTCTTTCTAGGATACTGTACAGATGCTAGCAACATAATGTAAAGAAATTGATGATAAATCCATGACCATATTAGTAAAGGTAATAGAAATCCCCAGAGAAGTATTGGTCAAAGAAGATATTATCAATTTTGAGGATATCGATAAGCCAAAGGGGTGGATTGAGGCTTTCAAATTCAAGAGAGAGATCATGGATAAAGCCCTGGAACAAACTTCAAAGATGTAGAATAATTTAAGTGATATCGTTGTTGGCTGTATATATTTTTGGAGATTATGTCTGGAAGAAAATTCAATAAAGAATACCTGAAGGTTGATCAGTGGAAGGATGTGTATTCTCAAGTGGAAGATGGATCTCTCACATAAAATAATTTAGAGGATGTAACTACGTATATCACTGTTTTACATAAATATTAGGAGCTGAAAATTGACTAGCTTGACTTTGAAAAAGCATGAAGATGAACTAAGGTCAATCAACTTGAGATTAAAGTTTATCCCAACTCCAAGTTAGGTCGACTTGAATGGAGTATTAAATAAATTTCAAGAGTTTTCCAAGAAACAACAAATGGGAAGAGATGACGACTAAGGGCATCTACCTCAATTTTTGTGCATACTACATCAACTAGTTATAGAAGCAAGTCAAATACCTAGAGAATAGTGCCAAGAAATTTATTTAATTTTGATGTATCATTTGAGGGATGATTTTAAATACTTAGTTTCAAATTTAAATGGGCATTAAAGTGTATAAGGCTGACTTGTTTTGGCTGACCTATGTTGGGCGCCCTGATTTAATTTTATTTTAGCTAACCTATGTCATGAAACTCTATAAATATGATGTCTCTCCTCATTTGAAGGATTGATTATGGAATTGTTGCAAATTTTGGTGAAGTTAATATATGAGAAGACATTGGCTTGGTGATCTTTTTTGTGTTATTTCATCTATGTGCATGGTTCCTATGTTTCAAAGTTGTTTTAGTTTTAGATTTAGTTCAGTTCTTTCATGTTGATGATAAAGTATTGGAGGTGGTTGAGGAATCTTTGGTCCATACTATTGGTGGCTCATTGATTGTAAATTACCATGTACAGTTAGCATGTGCTTAATCTTATTGCAATAGTTTAATTGTGGATGTTTATGTATTTCATGTCATTTTGGATGTATGTTTAAGTGCTTCACAGTTTGAAAATATTACATACCTTTGGAGATGCATTGTTTCTATTATACTATAGATTTCATCTTGGTTAAGTAGGAATTGGTTATTCAAGATTGGTCCACCTTGAATATTGCATTTTTCTCATGATTCATTTAGGTTCTAGATTAGAAATCTCTCTAAACCCTTACCTTTTGATATTTCTTTGAGATCAATGTTAGATTAGGAGAAAAACATCATTGAAATTGCTACATTTGATGAAAGTATTGTTTTCAAATCACAAATCTAGGAAACTGCATCAGGGTTTATCTATATTTCTAAATTTTACGGAGCCCTTAGTTAGGCCTTATTAATTTACAAATTTTTTTACCATAAATTCCCATTTCAAAATTTTGCCTCTGCACTCTCAGAAGTGCACTTGAAAAATCTGCTTAAGTGACCAAATTTGGAGGGTCATAATTTGATGCCTGTTGATTTTCGTGAAAAACCCCTTTGTGGACCCACTCATGTGCATATGTGAGCAGGCATGTCAATTGTAAGCTTCCCATGATGAGTTTTGACAGGGTTTTGAAAAGCGAAGCTGGAGGGTTTTGGCACTTTTCTGTTGTTTGCAAACTTCTAGTTTTGCAAAGTAGCCTCCTGTTCGAGCTTGTATTCTGCAACTGGGTGACTGTCAAGTCAAAACGATAGTTGTTCTCCATTCTCCATGAATTCATGAACTCCTGTGTCCAATTTCAGAGCCTTATGATGAGATTTGCTATTTTTACTAGGCCAAAAGCAAATGCAATTTATTCAATTTTACATTTGCATTTTTTACAATGTTTCAAGGGGGTCAACTTTGACCCCTAATATCTCATGAAGATTGATGATTGAAGGAAAACCCTCTTGCACACATGGTCAATGGACCTAAATGGGCTTATGTTTCCAATAGCAACACCCTAGAAGTTGTTTTGATATTTTTTCAAAGTGCTGACTTCGTGAGCCCTGATTGGTTCTGAGCATGGAAAAGTTGCAGAAATGCCTGAGTGAACAACTTTGTCGATTAATATCTTTCACCTCAGGATCTATTTTTCTGAGCCATCTTTTGCACTCCATTCCTGGTTCAAATGTCTACACGCCTGTTCAATTTTGCGCCTCCAGGATAAGTTCTAATGGGTTATTTAATTACTTTCTGATCGCAACATGGCCAAATATGGTGTTCGTGAAAGTCAAATTTTGCAAATCTAATGACAACCCATTTCTTTTTTTGGTCTAAAACCTCTTCAGTTCCATTTTCATCAAGATCAGAGGTCATTTGATACATTATTTTAATGTATTTCTGTTGTGGTAAACACGTCTTGGGGGCCAGTTTACAAAGGAGGTACCTGAATTTTAAGGGCTGGGAAAAATTGGAGGAAATGGGTTTTTTCTAAATAATTGATTATGGTCACACAAAAAATTCATGGCTCCAGATGTCCCAATTTGCGTGTAGTAAATTTCTCTATTTGGCACACAGGCATAATTAGAAGTCCCGTTTTTCTAAAGTTTTAAATGTCAATATTTAAAATATTTTGAATAATTTAAAAATTGTGCAAATATAAATGCTTTTCAAATGTTTTTGGGGAAAAACAAGTTTAATTCTTAGCTTTGATTGGTCTAGAGGTGGCTTTCATGGCTTTCATGGTTGCATTGCAAAACTCATCTCACGTGGCCATTTCTGGATAAAAATGGAGGAAGAAATTAGCAATGCAACATGTCCAACAATAAATTTTGATTGGGAAGGTTTATTTAATATCTTCCTCGGTTTTGGAAAACTTTTGGCTGCATGACAAAGCTCTCATCGCCCATCACGTGAAGGCTTCTCTTTTTCAATCAACAACCCGCGATGGGCGATGGACTTGCTTCCATCGCTGACCCTTACACTATCACTAGTCCCTCCTCCCATTTTCTCATTGAACCGGCGATGAGTGATGTTCATCACCCATCGTTGGTTTATCTTCCATTTCTTCCACTAAACGCGCGATGCACATGGGATGCCCGATGGAAAGGAAAGGTTGGGTGGGCCCGAGAAAATTTCTAACGGCAATGCATTAAAGCATAATGAGATGCCGGGTGAAAATTTGTGCCTCCAAAATGTTACGGAAAGCATTTTGAATATAATAAAAAATGGACTCACGGGTGAAGTAAGTTTTGACCGATGTGGTGAGTTTTTACCATTTTAAATGGTGATTGAGGGCATTTTTGCTGCTATCGTTCATCGCAAGTTGGTCTCTTCATTTTCCCCTTCAACAGGTGATGCACGGGAGGTTAGAGATGGCATATGGTGAAGACTCGATGATTTTTAAAAGCAAAGTCTTTAAAATAAAAAGGCAATAGTGAAAGGGTAAAATGGAGTGAATGTTTTTTCACAAGAGGGTAAAGTATTTGCATTTTGTTGGGTGAATGGTAAAGGCTGGGAGCTTTTGTGCTGGGAAATGAAGTTGAATTGGAAGTCGGTGATTTTGCTTGAGTAAAGTATTGAGGAGCAAATATTTTAAATGAAACATTTAAAATATTGGGGAAAAGGATTAAAATTTTGTGCAATATGATGGAATTTAATAAATCAAAGGCTCCATTATAAAGTTGAATACTTTATTTTGCTAAGAGGTAAAATTATAAAGTGACAAGAGCAGTAATAGAGAGTTTTCACTAAGGAGCTATTTTTCAACTGTATGATAAAAATGGTGCAAATTTCTCATGAAGGAGGTGAATTTTCTGAAGTTTGTTGCAAAGGAAGAGAGAAGAGAGAGGCTTTTGATTTTCTTGTTGCTAATGGACGGAGAAGGAAGCTGCCAAGTGTCTTCTATAGATTTATCTTAGGGCTTCTTCTGTTTCTTCTTATTCTCATTCTTCTCTCATTGTAAAGGGTTCTAAATTTCTGTATGGGTTGGGTAGATAGAGAAATGTTGAGTCTGAGTCATAAATTGAGTTTGTAAGCTGTAATGGCTTATTTCATGAGTAAATATCAGCCAGTTTGTGCAAATAAATCAAGAATGTCATTAAATTGTCTCCAGATTTATACATTCTAAGTCATATGAATTCAATAATACAAAGCATGTTTGAGTTTGTCATCTCAAATTTCCTGAGATTGTGTTATGTGTTCATGGCTCTGTTTCAATGAAATGGTTAAAATAATTTGAGCAGATAATTGTGGTTTTAAGTGTGCAAGTTGGATATGATAAGAAGAATTTGATTGACAACAAGAGTGGATCTGATAATTTAATGCATTAACAATTTGAATCCACTGGTTGATGTTCATTTGCTAACGAATTTGTTTCATGAATTTGACTCCATGACCCAGAATTAGACACTGATCTATCACTTAGCTTTGTGCATTCTCAAAAACAAGTTTAAATTCAAAACCAGTTTAAATCTTTGTTGTTTGGTTAAAGTTTGGTGTTGAGTTCTACCTCCCAATTGTTGAGTGAGTATTGAAATACCAAGAATGTAGCCAGATTTGAGGTTGTCAATGCTTTCCTTGGTTTATTTTCATTGGGAGTTATCTGCTATAAAAAATAATGTCTGTGCATAATTGCATTAAAGTTTTTAGGCATTGTATAGGTTGAGCCACCTTGGTCCTGCAGAGCTAGAAGTGTAGGAGATTTCAGTCTTTGACTTAATCTTGTTAGTTGGCCAAATCCACCATTGGGTCTGATCATTAGAAAGTGGATAGTCTATAGGATTCATTGGACTGATCAATTTGGAACACCAAAAAAATGACGACTCTACTGGGGAGAATTTGAGAAACTTTTGAATGAAGAATCTAGCCTTAAGAGTCATTTAAGTTTTCATAGAGTCATATTATTTTCCATTCTGAATTTGATTCAAATATTGGAGGAATTCCAACCTAGAGAAATAATTTGTTGTAGTGAACCTGATTACTTCATGATCTGTGGTGCTCTGCTGGTGAAAGGAACTCAAAAAGAAATTTACATGTGAAAGAAATTCATGTTGTTTGAAGTTCAATCCTCTACAAAGAGAGGTGGCGACTCTGTTAAAAGGAACCTGATGAAGAGGTGAATATAGTTCCACATCTACAAATATTTTTAGTCAGGAATAAATTGCATCAGCTGCAACATTTTTAGGTATTCTTCACCTTTGTTTTTCAAGAAGATTGTGTATGAGAACCATATTTGAACATCTTAGGGAAATTTTTGGTTCCCTATTGAGTGAATTATCACTAACAAAGGAAAATGATAGTAATATTGAGTTTGCACACTCCCATTCGTTGGATCTGTTATGTTAAATGTAATTGCAATTCCATTGAAATATTTTTGTCTAGTGCTCAAATATTTACTAGTTTGGATGCTTGGAATGAATTTATATATCTTTAGGGATTCCCATCCATTTACATTATCATATGTTTGAAGCTTAGGCTACCGTGTCAATAATTTCCATACTAATCCTTCATTTGGTCATGGTTAAGATTATGCACAATTAGTTGAGTCTTGATTTGCATATATCCATGGATCATCAAGACAAAATAGCCATACCTATAGACACTTTGATACAACTTGTCAAGAGGCTTCAAAAGTTTGAAAATCCTCACACATTTGACACCCCAAGGTACAAAAACTCAAGAGTGCACAAGCCTAAGATAAGGCCGGAATGGAAAGTTGTGTTTGAAAGGGGAATTAAAGAGATGGATGAAAGGAACAAGATGTTTCAACAAGCCCGGTTAAGAGACATTCATACTATATCTACTTGCTAAGTTAATACACCTTTTGTCAATTCCTTTGATCAATTGTATGCTCAATTAGATTTGTCATGGGTTGATTACAAAACTGAGAGTATGTCAATTCAAGTCTATAAGATGCCTAGATTGATGGATACAATGTTTGTGAAGGAGATGCACATATAAAAAAAAAACAGTTTCATGGAGAAACATTCATTTGGATATTAAGAAATGTGGATGAGATTTTTCGTCACATCTCTTGAAGCAAGAGCTAAGGATTGGTACTTGAGTTTTCTTGAGAAATATTTTCCTTGCTGGGATAAATTAGTGAATGCTTACAGAAAATAATTTGCAAGAGAGCCTTCTGACCTTGTCACAAAGTTAAAGCAGATTAGAAAGGAAAATGAAGAGTCAAGCATTTCTTTCAGTCACAGATTTGTTGTTGCTCTCTCACTAATCCCTGAAAATTTTAGACCTAATATTCCAGATTGCATTCATATGTATTTTGAAGCCTTTGAGGAGGGATCTAGTGCACTGTTAAAGGATTAGAGAATGTTGAGCATGCAGATGGCTTACACATTTCTAGATGATTTGGATAAAAGAAGGAATCAATATGTGCAAAGTTTGTTGTCTTCAAGTGTGGATAAACATGCTGATGAAATCAACAGCTGTGTGAATACAAATGATCAGATGTCTCTAGTCTTGAGTATAGACAAGTGCACACTTAAGAAGGTAAAAGATAAGAATGGTGCATCATTAGGTGATGAGGAAGTTGTCTTTGAAAAACTTGTAGAAGAAATACACCCAAATGAAAAGTGCAGCCATAATGATGGAAGATATGATGAGGGAAATGCAACAGGCGAAGTTTCTTTAATCTCCTTTGAAAGTGCAAAAACAAAGAGCAAACTTTCTGTAGCAATGGAAGGCTGCAATGATGCATATTATTCCTTACATGATCATCTTAGTTCAAAACATGTCGATAGTACTTCCCCTTCAATCAATGAATGTGATGTTGTGAAGAACAATGAGGTTCCAAGTTTCCCGAGCCAAGAGCATGATGATGGATATGAATTGGATTTATTTTTTGCAGAGGATATGTATAATCAACAATCCTATGGTACAATTGATCATGTCAATTCTACAAGTGAATGTAGTTTTTATACAAGTCTCCATGATGAGACAAAGGAGTTTTCTAATTTGAGAAATGCTCTTGAGAATGTCTGTATATCAGCTGCAAGTGATAATGTATGCAATGAATCTTAGTTGGCAAGATCAACAACAAATAACTAGAATGAAGGAACCATTGATGGTTTTCACTTTGACAATGAAAATGTTTGTGTCTATCCTCAAGAGGATGTAAATGACAAACTCAATGAAGACACTCAGTCTAATGATGAAATATAGAGAGATGTGGATTGCTGTTATGACAACCCAAAACTGAGCAACAATGAACAAATGGACAACCTGTTCTTTGTGACGAGTAATGACTATGTTTTTGACATGGTTGTTAGCAATTCAATCTCCTATGATTGGGGAAATCTTGTTTATGATCAGTCTATTTAGATTGTGATGATGATAACATAATAACATATCCTAATTTTCAATTTGATAATGAATTCAATTCTAGTGAAGGTTAAGGAGAGGAAGTGGTTGAAAGAATGAATCAAAACAATGATCTATTGAATAGTGAACAAATTTCAGATTTATTGACCACTGAATATAAAAAATGTGTACATATGAATAACCCTCTATTGTTGTGTGCTTCTCACATTGATTTTGACATTGATGATGGTCTTCAAGATTCAAGGTATGATACATGTGTTTTTTATTCTCTTTCCAATGATGAACCAACTAATCACCATGATGATAATGAAGATGAAGACAAGCAACCATTTCATTGTAATGATATTGTATGATGAATATGAAAGTGTACATGTTGATGCAAACTCAGAAGTCTATTTTGATGAGTTTGAGGCAGCAGATGACCATGAGGTTTGTGCATCCAATGAGCCAAGTCTTGAAAATATTAACGCAGATTTGGACAAGTCTTTGTTTGCTGACTTGAATGAGCCTAGGCATGAGTCTTTGAATGTGGATATGGATGTTGATTGAAATGAAGAATCAGATTATCCTTTTGAACCAGAATTACTCATTTCTAAGCAAGCTTGATATGTGGAAAAGTTTGATATGTCATGTTTAGAGGAAAACAAATTGAGTGACGATGAGGATGAGCTAGAAATCCTTGATGATTCTTTGTACTAGCATGATGGAGAACATTTACAAAGTCTTCCAATGCATGAGTGTATCTCTTTACATACACTCAGAGATGGTTTGCATGATGTGCAAGATCTTCTGGCGGATGGTTGTGATCAGACTATGCTTTCATATGGTCTTGATCACTATCTTCAAATGTTGCCACTCAATGAAAAATCATAAAATAGAGTGGAAATGATGTGGCCTATTTGATTTGGTTTCCACTTGATGACAAAGCCCAGCAGAGAGAAAGTTTTCACTTGCACAAAGGAAACTTGATACTTGTGTTTGCACAAGTGCAATCACCTATGTTGTTGTGGTTTGATAAAGGCAAGCATGAGTTGAGGGATATCGATTCCTTTATCAAATTAGTGTTTGACAGAGGTAAGTATTGACTCCTATTTTTCATTTGGTGGTCCGGGGTCACTAGATGAAGTTGAAAAAGAGGATGAATAAAGGAGCAGTTTGTGGACACTTGGACTTAGTATTTGGTCTACTCCCCAGAGATCTGGAATCTTGCTATGCCCACATGGGGCATACATCTCCAGTCGGATCCACTATTGGAACTGCCAAATTTTGCAAATTTGAAGTGCCCAACTCGAAATTTTGCCTGTGCACTCTTAGAAGTGCACTTGAAAAATCTGCTTAAGTGACCAACTTTGGAGGGTCATAATTTGTTGCCTGTTGATTTTCATGCAAAACCCCTTTGTGGACCCACTCATATGACATATGTGAGCAGGCATGACAATTTTCAGCTTCACATGATGAGTTTTGATAAGGTTTTGAAAAGCAAAGTTGGAGGGTTTTGACACTTTTCTACTATTTGCAAACTTTCAGTTTTGCAAAGTAGCCTCTTGTTCGAGCTTGTATTTTGCAACTGGGTGACTATCAAGTCAAAATGATTGTTTTTCTCCATTCCCATGCATTCATGAACTCCCGTGTTCAATTTCAAAGCCTTATGATGAGATTTTCTATTTTTACCAAGCCAAAAGCAAATGCAATTTATTCAGTTTTACATTTGCATTTCTGACAATGTTTCAAGGTGGTCAACTTTTACCCCTAATATCTCGTGAAGATTGATGATTGAAGGAAATCCCTCTTGCACACATGTTCAATGGACCTAAATGGGCTCATGTTTCCAATGACAGCCCTCCAGAAGTTGTTTTGATATGTTTTCAAAGTGGTGACTTCGTGAGCCCTGATTAGTTTTGAGCATGGAAAAGTTGCAAAAATGCCTAAGTGAGCAACTTTGTCGATTAATATCTTTCACCTCAGGATCTCTTTTGCTGAGCCATCTTTTACACTCCATTCCTGAGTTAAATTTCTACACGCCTGTTCAATTTCCCGCCTCCAAGATAAGTTCTAATGGGTTATTTAATTGCTTTCTAATCACAACATGGAAAAAAATGGTGTTCCTGAAAGTGTCAAATCTTGCAAATCTAATGAAAACCCATTTCTTGTTTGGTCTAAAACCTCTACAACTCCATTTTCATCAAGATCAGAGGTCATTTGATACATTATTTTAATGTATTTTTGTTGCGGTAAACACGTCCTGGGGCAAGTTTACAAAGGAGGTACCTGCATTTTAAGGGCTGGGAAAAATTGGAGGAAATGGGTTTTTTCTAAATAATTGATTATGGTCACATGCAAAAATTCATGGTTCCAGGTGTCCCGATTTGTGTGCAGTAAATTTCTCCATTTTGCGCATAATTAAAAGTCACATTTTCCTAAAGTTTCAAAAGTCAATATTTAAAATATTGTGCAAATATAAAGGGGAAAATATAAATGAATTTCAAATGTTTTTTGGGACAAACAAGTTTAATTCTTAGCTCTGATTGGTCCAAAGGTGGCTTTCATGGCTTTTGCAAAACTCATCTCCTGTGGCCATTTATGGATAAAAATGGAGGAAGAAATTAGCAATGCAACATTTCCAGCAATAAATTTTGATTGGGAAGGTTATTTAATGTATTCCTTGGTTTTGGCAAATTTTTGGCTGCATAGCAAAGCTCTCATTGCCTATTGCGTGAAGGCTTTTCTTTTTCAATCAACAACCCGTGATGAGTGATGGACTTGCTTCCATCGCCGACCCTTACACTGTCGTCCCTCCTCCCATTTTCCCATTCAATCGAGCGATGAGCGATGGTCATCGCCCATCGCTAGTTTATCTTCCATTTCTTCCACTCAACGCGCGATGCACAAGGGATGCCCGATGGAAAGGAAAGGTTGGGTGGGCCCGATAAAATTTCTGACGGCAATGCATTAAAGCATAATGAGATGCTGAGTGAAACTTTGTGCCTCCAAAATGTTACGAAAAGCATTTTGAATATAATAAAAAATGGACTCACGGGTGAAGTAAGTTTTGACCGATGTGGTGAGTTTTTACCATTTTAAATGGTGATTGAGGGCATTTTTGCTGCTATCACTCATCGCGAGTTGGTCTCTTCATTTTCCCCTTCAATAGGTGATGCACGAGAGGTTGGAGATGGCATATGGTGAAGACCCGATGATTTTTAAAAGCAAAGTCTTTAAAATAAAAAGGCAATAGTGAAAGGGTAAAATAGAGTGAATGTTTTTTCACAAGAGGGTAAAAGTATTTGCATATGTTGGGTGAATGGTAAAGGCTGGAAGCTTTTGTGCTAGGAAATGAAGGTGAATTGGAAGTCGATGATTTTGCTCGAGTAAAGTATTGAGGAGCAAATATTTTAAATGAAACATTTAAAATATTGGGGAAATGGATTAAAATTTTGTGCAATATGATGGAATTTAATAAATCAAAGGCTCCATTATAAAGTTGAATACTTTATTTTACTGAGAGGTAAAATTATAAAGTGACAAGGGAAAAAATAGAGAGTTTTTGCGGAGGAACTATTTTTCAACTGTATGGTAAAAATGGTGCAAATTTCTCACGAAGGAGGTAAATTTTCTGAAGTTTGTTGCAAAGGAAGAGAGAAGAGAGAGACTTTTGATTTTCTTGTTGCTGATGGATGGAGAAGGAAGCTTCCAAGTGTCTTCTATAGATTTTATCTTAGGGCTTCTTTTGTTTCTTCTTATTCTCATTCTTCTCTCATTGCAAAGGGTTTTGAATTTTTGTATGGGTTGGGTAGATAGAGAAATGTTGAGTCTGAGTCATAAATAGAGTTTGTAAACTGTAATTGTTGATTTCATGAGTAAATATCAGCCAATTTGTGCAAATAAATCAAGAATGTCATCAAAGTGTCTCCAGATTTGTACATTCTAAGTCATATGAATTCAATAATACAAAGTATGTTTGAGTTTGTCATCTCAAATTTCTTGAAATTGTGTTATGTGTTCATGGTTTTGTTTCAGTGAAATGGTTAAAATACTTTGAGTAGATAATTGTGATTTTAAGTGTGTAGGTTGGATCTGATAAGAAGAATTTGATTGACAACAGGAGTGGATCTGTTGATGTAATGCATTAACAATTTGAATCCACTAGTTGATATTCATTTGCTGATGAATTCGTTTCATAAATTTGACTCCCTGGCCCAAAATTAGG